>WACJ01000411.1:0-233528 GCA_008973525.1 Stenopsyche tienmushanensis | reverse complement strand
CCCCCTTAATTAAAGTTTGGGAAATCTTGCCCTGAGGATATCGCCACCTATTGAAGAGGCTGTGAGAGTGCAGCCTGCGATGAGGGATTTGGGCTCAGAGAATTCGGCTAGGGGTGTATGTTGATTGAAAAAAAAATATGTCTGCTCTTTAATATTTGCAGTTATCTAAGCATCAACGTAAGATGCATTAAATACATTTGCACATCATCAACGTTTCCACATAAGCAGAAATAACTACAGACAATAGATAGAATATGACACGCTTGGGCTGAAAAGCTGCGACTTTTATTCGCATTTCGATGTGCAAGTATATATACAAGGTATATATGTAAATAATAATGAAATATCTTTTCAATTATAATATACAAACGCAAAAGGGCACGCAGTCAAGTCAATATACTTAAAAACATTTTTAAAAAAAGATGCATTTTACGCCAGAAGTATATGATATTTAAGGTTGATTTGTTTCATTAGGCGGTCTATTTTCCGTCTGAGGATTTCAATAGTTACTGAATTGCAAGGAAGGCTAGTTTAAATTGCCTGGCAATTTAGCAAATTATACCCGTTAGATGTTATGCCTCCTTTCGGTCTACAAAACTACGATGGAAGTGCAATTTTAATCATTAAATATGCCTGATGACACCTTCATTGTATGAACGGTGGCGGGTATCCCTTATATTTACCGTGCCATAATAAAACATACGTTGCTGAACGAAGGAATTATACGTCTCCCTTCAATAAAAATAAAAAAATCCAAATATCCTGGTATAAAAGGACATGCCCGCTTTGAGCTCGGATGTATTAACAGTTTGGCGTCAATTTCAACTAACAGCTCTTTCAATGCATGCGAAATCAGCAAAAATTTGCATATATGTGTAACAACCCTCGCTGTGGTTCGATTCCTTTTGTGTCACACGTAGTGAGCGAATTTCATGGATCAGATGAACGCACAGGGGTGTAAAAATATTCAATTGCGTTATAGAGCGCTCTAATCCAATTCAATATGATGGACAATATAGTCACGTTTTAAGAGGAATGTATCGATATGGATGATCATTGGAATTGTTGAAAATGATTATCAGAATCATAAATATATCATGAATATACTAAAAACTTGCTTGAAGTGCTGATATAAAGTGGATTATATAGAGAGCGAGCATTGAGCTCGAGTTTTTGCATTCATTTGCTTATGTATTATTAAAAGTTGAATTGTGCGGGCTTTCATTAGGCCTCAATACATCTGATGAAGTATTTCAACCCCTTTCTTGCCTGTGGACGCATCATTTTATGTCATGCGTATGTAGCTATTGTACGTTTGCTAAATATGAGATATTGGATTACATTTCATCGCTGCTCATTAATTTTTTTAAAAAGGTGCAATTTCAGCACTGATTGTATAATTGAAATTTAAATACATATAATCGACATACGTATTTATGAATGTGATATTTGTGTGTTTAAAATTACGTGGAATTGCGTAGAAGTGTATGAAAATTGGGGAGTGTTTAAACGGCCAATCGATGAAATATTTTTATTACGAATATTTATTAAGGGTTTGATTGAAAACCACCCTTTTGCATGCAGACACAGTCGAAATACGCATAGATCAATCCTACAGTATGTACAGTCAAAAGAGGGAGCGCATGGACCGAATAAAGGGTAGGTCGTTGCAGGTAAGCTTCGCATGGATGAGGTGACGCGTCTAGGGCGGTAAAGGGGAAGCACACCCCAATGAAAGCCTCATCGATAGGATCATATATCAAATTAAATATTTTGCTTTTATGCAATTTAATAAAATCCAATCGAACATGTTTTTCATCAATTAGGCTCGCACGAAACGTATAATAAATCTACAGATGTGTAGAGCGAATTGAAACATTTTTTCACTATTACACAGCTATAATTTCGCCATAATAAACGCAAATTCGCTATAAAACAACGACTATTAATTATATGAACGATGCAGATTTCAGGGCGTCTACAAATGCAAAATATTGATCCCACGTAGTCATAATCGCGCTGCATAAAATAAATCGCTACGTTAAAAAATATTTTGTTGTGAATAATTGTTCTAAGAAGCTCTACATAATAAATACCACGCATAAATCGATTTTAAATCAATATAAAAATAATCAATTTTTTCGGATGATATTTTAGGATAAGATCGATAAAAATTAACCCTAAAATAAATAAAGTAACATATGCTAATCGTCAATGGTTGTTTTTAAAAATATACATTTTTTTATATGAATAAATATTGAATAAAATAATAATTATTGAATTTATAGCATGCTAATATTTTAGTGCAATTATTTAACAAAAATCATTGAAAAGTAAGTCTGTATTCATAGAATACATAATTATTGATTTAGTATTTTTTGTGAAATTTATTTAATTAAACGTTTATTTAAAACACAACCACATTGGTAGCAGAAGGCATCCGAATAATCTATATAAAATGTTTGATATTCTCACCCCTGGATAGCTCGGGAATAAATGCGTGCACTCACGGTGATCCCTTGATCAAAAACTGACCCTCTTGCTTAAAAATATTCAGTGACAATTTATGAGAACAGCTAGATTTGCTTCTACGCAGACGTTTCAAGGCATCAACCCAAGAGCCCCCGTAGAGGTCGTTATATAATCCACCACAAAAATCACAGATAATACTCGGAATTAAGGTTGTTTGTCGAGACGAAATAGACAAATAATTTCACGAAAATACGGTCGGAGGCAAATTAAAAAGCCCCCCGGTCGCCAGCCGAAGCCAATGTCGGCAATAGAAGTTCGTCTTTATATTGCCTCTTTCGGGGTAAATAAATAAATAAAAATATGTTTTGCGCCACAAATTAATTCAACGCCCACAAAAATATTTTTTATTGCGCACAATTTACAAAAGCCTGACATTTGCTTAAATTCTATACCGTTTAATTATCTTTTGAATCAATTATATTAATTCGCATTTGAATGGGACGAAATCATCCCCTGCGAGATTATTCATATTATATTAACTGCGTAATACGGGATGAATTTATTATTTTCCCTACAAGGTCACCCTCCATGGACACGAAAAGGAAAATTGTTTTGGTTTTTTCCCATATATGTAAATAATTCCCTTCAGCTTAGGTAAAATACGATTTTCCAAGGAAAAATAAAGTTTCGGTAATCTTATCAATAGAAATATTTGCCGACATAAATTTTGTAATACGTCGTTGCTCATTTTTTGGGCTTTATTCGAAAAACGTATTCTTCTCCCATCATCGATTTTAATGTGCGCTGTAAATAAGTGGCATAAGGTTACATGATTAAGTCGCGAATGTGGCGTATAAATTTATAAGCCAAATTTTCAACATCTTCACGTTATTTCAACATTTTACACGTGTAAAATCCTCGCAAATTGGACACATGTATCGCATTTTATTATCTTCGATGCCAATTTGTCCCTTTGTTGTGAGAGATGGTGCATTTGAACATCGCCCCCGACGACATCATTACCGTTTTATTCGGAAATTTTGTAAAAAAAAGCTCAGATTTATTAATACATTTTTTTAAAAATATATTTTTATATATACCTAATGGTGGTTGTTATTTTAAAATATATGATGAAAGCGTCACGCTTATAAACCTTAAGTTTAAAGAAGAAGAATAAGGAAAAACTAGCTAGATTTTGTAACTTAAAACTAGAAATCCATCCGGTCCACTTTTCAGACCGCTGTAGTTACGAGTGAGCGCCTCGCGATTGGACGCCAATTGATCATTTGGGTTATTTATATTTTACGATCGGTCGAAAATTATGCCCGATACCCAATATTTTAGCGATAACTATAACAACTTAGTATATATTATAAAAACGAGTAGAATAAATCAGTGTTGATTCATGTAAAGTATAATGATCTATTTATTCTTTCTTTCATGTTTAACCCCCGTAAACTACTACCAACTTGATACACAACAACTTGGTACAAAATCCAATTCATTTTTAAGTTAACTAATACGGTTATAAATGCAATATATTAAATAATATTATAATGTATGTTAAAGTGTCTAGACGCTACGTTGCTTCCATGATCGTACAGATCATAGAAAGTACCGCAAAATGCCCTAAAGAGGACGGAGTGGCCATACGGTATGAATGCTCAATCGGTCCGGTTTTCGGACCGCTGATACGACGAATGAGCGGCTCGCGGTCGGATGCCATACCTTAACATAACGATAACAAAGAAAATAGGGACTAGATAACTTAGTATATATTATAAAAACGGACAGAGTCAATCAGTGTTGGCTCATGTAAAGAAGAATAGTTGAATAAAATACGAAAAACGATGTAAGCATCGTTTTTCCAGTACTGTCAATGCGCAATGTTGGACCATGCATTGCCGTCGCTTCATTAGAAATTCTTTGCACTGATTATTGCTTTAATTTTGAATACAATTTATAGACATTATGCAGACTGCGCATTCGATCTTGTTGGGCAGAAGACTTCTTATCTTTTTCCCTGCCCCAAAGATCGTGCTTATGCCGTGCTTTTGGATACACTTGGATTGGAGTATGGTAATATATGAGAATGGTGTGAGTAGTCCATATACTGCTATCCACGTGAGAAGTATGCACGCACACCCTGTGCGTTGCTGTACTTTGTTGCTTCTCGCATCGGAAACTACACATGTTTCAATTCAAATACCATATCAGTAAAAATCATTGCGACACAACATTTTCTTTTTGAACATTTTCAATTCAAACTGTAGTTTCGATGATATTATTCTCATATCATTTTTTTCAATAAAAGCATGATACTGTTGCTACACATCGTGGTGGATTTATATTTCGAAGAAGAATTATAGGCTCGCCAATTTTCAATATTTAAATATACAATTCAAATACAAGTTTAGTTACAAGTAGTGCTTTATTTATCCTAGCAACCACCAGACCAATATACGAAAATGTAATGCATACGCTTAACGTCTCGCATAACAAATTGCGTACACGAACAATAATTTTACTATACTTATGTTACTTTTACAACCGAAAACAATAAGTTGACAAAGTTTTATCGAAATCGGATGAATGGTATGACAGCGTATTAAATACGGAAAAACAAATAATAATTTTTATATGTTAGATAAAATATAATATAATCCCGTTTATTATTCAACATATTTTCCCATCGTTTTGGCAGTCTTTTGAGCCCTTTTTTTAAAAAAAAAAACTTTCCGGTTTAAAGGCATAAAACGGTTTTAAATGCATTTTCACTTCAGCTGCATTTTTAAATCGTTTTTCTCTCAGGCTGTGCTCCATGGACCTGAAAAGATGTAGATCCGCCGGGGCGAGGTTCGGTGAAAAAGAAGAATACATTAACTATTCTCAGTTTAATTCTCATATTTTATTCAGTGTCAATTTTGTTTGTCAAAACTTCTATTGGTCGACAATAAATATTTGAGTGTTTTATTGGCTTTTGTGATATTTTAACTGTTTAAATGTTTGCATTCATTGTCATTCAAACACAGCCATCAGCTTAAAAGTGGACTTCTCCAGGTATTATATATAATATATACAAAATGAAAGTATTGATTTCAAGAGCTTCAACTGATATTTTTATCAAATTGTTTCTAAAAAAAAACTTTGATAGCAATTTTATAGACATCAACTCGTTTCTGCAATATTAAAATTAATCTGACTTACTTCACAAGTAAATTGCCAGTCTGTATTAATTATGCAGATTTCTAGTGTTCGATATAATGCATTCGATAGCATTGATTGACCATAAGTCCTTTAAATCGAACTATATTCTATTAGGCTTTAACACAATGAGCTTCAAAGCCAATAAGATTATTTGCACAATACCATACCATTTCCATTGTATTGCTTGTTACATGGATCATTGTGTTGATGCATTAGCTAAATAAGCATTCAATACACTGATTATACAGAATACTCTTAACTATCCGAGCTAATGCTGGGGAGGAAGAACACGGATAACTGGAAAATACGGATAATCCAAATCATCAAATTTCTACTTAATTTTGAATATAATGTCATATTTAGTTTAGTTAAGCAGATAAGTCGCCGTTAGTAGTTAGTACTAAGTGAAAAAATCTTTTTTAAACAAATTTCTAAAATCATTTCGAAATTTTCTTAAAGATATTATATTCAAATCCTCTTCAATTGTAGTGTCATTTTCAATTTATTCCTTTTGAGATACAAAATAAAGGATATCAACATCATCCACGCATTCAAAACCTGGATCACTTAGATCCATCCATCACTTGTTGGATAGCCTTGGCTGCGGGAAGACATGCTTCCCATGGCCAGATCTCTCTATTAAATACGTTATCTAAGTCTTTTTATTCATCGCCCGTCAATTCGTGCTTCTTCTCATTCTCTCATATTAATTTCGAATTGGGGTTTACAATGCACCAGTCGACAGTGACAGGAAGTCTTTGACAAATTTGGGTTATCGATTTGTACAATCGTACAATCTGCGCAATACGCTCTCCCCGTCTCTGTCTCTCTGAGCTCAACGTGCAAGAGTGCTTTTTCTAAATCATTAGAATTCGATCGCAAATCTCACTTAAGAAATCGTACACCCACGAGCACGATGAAGGCTACTAAATCGAGAAATTCCTGCTGAAATCTGGACGCTTGGAAACAGTGGCGTAATTACTAATTGGCGAACTTAGCCGACGCCTAGAGGCAGTAACTATCTAATCTATGTACATATACATATATAGCGTACATGTATGTTTTTCAAATTGTTATATTTACCTTCCCCACCGGTGATGTATTTACTACACCTCGACTCTGATAATGGCAATATCGATATGAAATATAATAGATACGGGCCTTAGAATTTTTGTGTTCCTCCGTAATATAATTACGAAACACATCAAAGTATTATAGTATATGAGTATTCATCTGCAGCGACGGAAATAAATAATTTGTCGGGAAATCGGGGATTTTGCGAGTTTTAGTCCGTGTCTCAGCAAAAAGGAATTTTTTCGATGGTGTGACTGACTTTTCTTAAACAAATAAAATTATTTCGCCTTCAAGCTATTTTTTTATATTAAAGAAATGGATTTATTAGGAATTTTTGTTCAAATCTATCAATGTTTGCATATCTATTGAAAACCCTGGTCCTGGGATCCCGGGACTGATCCCAGGATGGTCTAATGCAATACCGAAATCTCGGGATTGAAATTTTGGCTCGGGATTGGATTCCCTAGTCAAGAGTCAATGAATTAAAATTTTTGATAAATCAGACTTAACTTCCGCACGTTCGCCCACATTTTAATCCACAGAACTGGACCTTGCTTCATATTCAATACCTTTGTCTTGTGATTGTCACCTATTATACTGAACGGGTGAAAAGAATTTAGCACTTGATTTGTCTCTCTTTCAAGCTACTTTTTTTGAGGCCGTCTATGAAAGAAGTGCAGCAGTCGCAGATTAAGAACCTCGCCCCATTCAGTTCAGAGGGACTGAATAGCGTCGTAAGTCGGAAATATGCGGAAGAGTGAAGCACTATGTTACTGTGGGGTGGCTGCTTTTTTTTAAGTAGTATGCGACGATGAAAACGGATCTCAACGAGTCATTTGGGGGCTCTACGCTTCATTATTGTAGTAATGTAAGCCAAATAAAAAAATATTTTTGAAAATAAAAAAGTTTACTTACTATGTTTTTTCTAATCGAAAATTTCGGTTTGTATTAATCTTGTATAGGCTTAATTTGATATCCTGGACTGAAGAAGGTTAATAGAAGGACGACTAATAAAGTATAATTTCAATAATTAGTTTGTATTCAATCATATATTCTCTTCTTCCCCTAAAACTTCTTTTCAAATAATATCCTAATTTGAGCTTATTTGGAAGAAAAATAAGAACCCCACATGGAAATTGTCTACCCCTTGAAAGACGTCCTATGGATCGTAATTACGCAATAAATTAAGCAATTATATTTCGAAGCAAATTGATGTGATTCTCAGCAAAACATATAAATTAACCTTGCCTATGTTCCAGGGCAATTACGAAATATTTTCTTAGAAAAGATGCTCTGATTTACCAAATCAAAAATTTGTTTGAGCCATAATCAATTAGTCGAATAAAAGCGATACTGCTATATAATAGAAAATTAAAGCGATAGAAAATATACGTAAAAAAATAACGTTGAACCGAGACTATATCATCTGAAGACTTAAAAAGTCGTTTACAATTTTGCAAGAAGACTTTTCCCATTTTCTTTTATAAATTTAATTTATCAATTTGATTTCTGATAATAAAATAAAAATACAACGCTTTCCTTCAGCAAATTAATTTAAATACACTGGAAAAGTCTGACACATCATTATGGTCATGCTTATGCATCTTGCAGAACCACAATTCAATTCCCGTTAATAACTTTCAAGTTTATAGCTTTTAAATACTTTAGAAACTTCAGTGGAAGCTGTATAACAACTCTATGGCTAGAATTTATTTTTTTAATGTCCCAGTGTATTTATAAAATATTAGCGAGTATCCGGCATGCCACACGCGCTTAATAATTATTCGAAAAGAAACGCAGTAGTATAGTTACGCGGTGTATTGATGTGGGACATCACTTCACCAGAACAACATGGTGCATCCGTTAAACGTCCCGCAAAACATATTCCGCACACATATAATAGTTGTGCTAATGTAAAAACCTTTTCGGATATACGCCCAATAACTCACCAAAGTTACATCGCAATTGGGTGAACGGTATAAGAATGTATACCTAGCAAACTCCTCGTTCCGCGACACACTTTCATTTATATATATATTTAGATTAAAAATGTTTAAGACAATTATTTTTAAATTATGCAGACCAAATATTGATCCTATGATCATCATTAAAAGATATTTGTCAGTAAGCAAACGTTTATGCATAGCTAAA
The DNA here is from genome assembly GCA_008973525.1 of Stenopsyche tienmushanensis. NCBI lineage: Eukaryota > Metazoa > Arthropoda > Insecta > Trichoptera > Stenopsychidae > Stenopsyche > Stenopsyche tienmushanensis. The sequence continues at coordinate 224,624 of WACJ01000411.1, read as the reverse complement.
TTTTGTTATATCGATAATTTGAAGCAACGAATGACTTTGAGAATTTAAGGATCTGTTTTACTTTCGAGCCGTTATATAGTCAGATGGCTGTTTGTAGCTGCACTATGATGTAGCCAGATGGATAGAACGATGGTGGAAGGACTTCGAACACAATTCTTCTTTAGAAACATCTTTATTAGCCACGAGAGAGAGATCTAGCTGCGGGAAGGACGTCCTCCCGCAGCCAAGGCTAATCGACGATGCGTCACCACACAATCGGTAACGGTGCACGCGCAAGAAGCGATCGGTCGTCATTGCAGACGCAATGTGTCCACAACGCTACAGAGGATGGCGCTGTTAAATTAACACGCCTAAAGAGAGACGGAAGATGTCGCTGTTAATTTGACGAATTAAATCTGCTCAGATAAACAGGCCCTTTGCGCACCTTCTGCGCAGCTTCTTCTATGTGTTTGCTAAAGGTCAGCTTGTTGTCCATGAGGATCCCGAGGTACATCAGCGTTTTGTTGTATTCCACCTCATGTCCTCCACAACAACAAGCTTGACCCTCGGTTTTCTCCGTCTGCTGAATATCATTGCCTCTGTGTTTTGGCCGCTTACAGCAGGTGATTATCCCGCATCCATGCTTTGATTCTGGCAAGGGCTTCGTTGTCCGTCGCCTCCATTTCCCATGGATGTCGGATCGTCACCAGTAGCGCGACGTCGTCTGCGAAGGCAATGAATTCTGTTCCTGTAGGTAGTTCCATATTCAGAAGACTGTTGTAGAACACGTTCCAGAGGGTTGGTACCAGAACAGACCCCTGTGGGACACCCATCTCCAGTCTTCTTATCACCAGTTCGTTTCGATGTGATGGACACACCGGTCCTTGAAATAATCGCCAACGAGATCGACTACATACTGTGGAACTTCAATTTTTTTCTCCTTTACATACATGAATGTTACATTCATTTTCATGGATTAATTCTTAAATTGCAGCCTAGTTATGGTTTGCTCATTTTTATGGCGTTATTATGAAGGCTACATCTATGTCTTTCATTGTCGTTGATAGTCTGCTGTTTTTTGCCAGGCAGTTTTTCAAATAATATTGAAATACACTCCTACTCTCTGTCAAATTTGACATTAAAACCTTTCAGGTGATGGTTTTAAATCAGATATGACGTATATTTACAATTTATTATTGCCATGAAAATATTTCCATGTATTTGTAGCCTTTTTAGATTTAAACAAACTTATTTGTTAAGTATCTTCATCTATAAATTTCGTGACAGCAATTCTCGATGATAGCCCTTTTATCTATTATATCATGCCATGATATGAATTGATTACAAAATCATTGCTCTTCTCTTTGAAATAATAAAGTTGACATTCAAAAGATACATCAAAGTAGAATTGGTTGAATATTTATCTTACAAATAACAGACATAAATAGCCTGCCAATAGAATGGTTCATTGATCTTATTTATTGTATTTATTTCGTTACTTTTGAGGTGGCTTTTTCTAGAAGTCCTTTTATCATTACCAACTATTATATTTCGACATGGTTTTTCATGTGTTATATGGCGCATCTCCTGGAGAATTGAGAAATCATTATTAATATAATATGTCTGTATATAACGATTAAATTAAATTTGTAAAATTCTTCTGCCATTAATCATAATATATTACATATTCCTGACCGATTTTCCTTAATATTTAATGCTTTCGCTATTCTCGCATTTTAAATTAGTAAATTCAAAAATCATATTTGCACACAATTCTTATAGAATTTATGCTCTCGAGTTCTTTGAAATTGTTAATATAAACTCGTCGGTTGGAAAAATTAATTTCACATAAAGAAAATCTGTTTCCAAATTTTCCCTGTTACGTTGGAACACGTTTAGAAAATACACCACAGGTGCTGGCTCAGCTTTGTGCGAATAAATGAGCTGTCGACAGGATATTATAACATGTTTTTTCTACTAAATAAAGTCTAGAAATTAATTCTGTTAAATGTGCAAAAATAAAAGATAAAGTCGTTGTCCTACTTACATACTGGAAATGGGATAGAATAACGAACTTGGCCGTGGTCCAAAATTAACTTGTTGAATCACTACTGTTTATAAAGCATTCGTAAATAAAACGGGGTAATCCTTATCCCCATTGTGAATGAAAATACACTGAATGAAGATTTTGGCCCAATCTGTACCCATTACATTGTTGGAATACTTTCATTTACACTTTTGTTTATTAATTTCTTTTGATCCTTTGTTTTGCTTCGTGGATTTTTCTCATTGACATCAAGCCCTCCCTAGCTTACAGATTAACTCTTTTTCATGATATTATAAAACAAAGCTTAAAATACGAATTTATAAAAGACCAAAAAATACATTATACAATTTGGATTTCCAAAAAAATTCATTCAAAAACCGAGCTGAATCTATTGATTAATCTTTTATGTATTAAAGAGAGGCTAAATGTGTCCAAATCTAGTTGTAAGATGATTATTAATTTTTTCCATATAACCCTCTATTATTCCTACCAGATTTATGTCAAAATTTATTTTTAACTATTTAAAAAAAAACTGTGACAAAATAAGGCCAAAAAATGATTTGACTGATTTTTTTTAAAAATTCGCCATTTTGTGATTTTTTACCACAACGAAAATTATCATAATGCGATGATAGTTTATAATTAGTATTTCTCAAGTGGGCGTCTGGCATTTGAGATGCCAGATGTCAGACATCTTTAAAATTTTACCAATGATGCAAGACATCCTTGGTATGTTACCAAAAATGTCTTATATTATGCCCTGCTTGCCCTACTGCCCATGCCACATAGAGAACCTGAAAATCTGGTGTCCCTGCAGATAGCCCAGTTGGCCTCCATGACCGCAGATTTGACATGCTTCGTGAACCTACAACTCTCTCCCAGGGTTATGCCTAGATAGAACACCGAGGTTTTAAAATGAATTGACACATTATGAATTTTGATAGCTGGAGGCGCAGTGACTCTTCATTTGTATCGCAGACGTCTTTGCCGGAGCAAATGCAAGCTTATTTAACTCTCACCACTCCCACAGAGACGCGACGGTGGAGTTTTCACGAAAGGGAATGTCTCCAGGCAATTAAATCCACTGGTGTCAGGTCTGGAGACTGTGCGAGTCACGGAATAAGACCGCCAAACGAATTAATTTATACGACAGAAATGTCCACAAAGAAATCCTAATTGAAGAAATAAGAGCTGCCTTTGCAAAAATGAAAGAGAAAATACTACTTCAGACAACTATAATTGAATTAAGAAATGGATGTAGTGCTTGTTAATTTGAACAAATTTTGGAAATAAATTTAATAAAAACACAAGTATAAAAAGTATTTTCTTAACCCTGAATCTGGCAAACTGGTACCTTTTCAAGTTTAACGACTTATTGAACGATTTGTATGACATGCAGCATATCGTTTGTAAAGGGTGTAATCTTAAAATAAAATTAAAAACTAAACTAAGTTCAAAGATGTTAGTTTTTGATTCAAATAATTTAGAAGCTGTCATTTCTCATTCGTTTGCACTTTTTATGTGACTTTGGAAGCTCAGAAGTAATTTTTCTGTAAATCAATTGCATAAAATAATAAATCAGGCTCCGACTAAGTTATATAACGATCTACAGATTAGTCAGACTGGTTAAACATGTTTCAAAAAAATTCACGAACGAAGATGAGTACTGCTTTTGTGCTGCAGCTTTTATTCTCGACCCTTTTTCGTATTGCGTTCAATTCAACAGATGATTCAAAGATGAAAAAATCACTTGATTTAAATAATACAGTATCAAGCTTAGCTTAGTTGTATTGCAAGATTATATTTTGAAACCTCCTCTCTACATTATATTCCCATGTGAATTATAAAAACGTTTCGATAAAATACTTAGGCTCTACGCCGATCCTTTAAATGTAGCTTACAAATGTCAACGTGTTTTCACATGAATTATCCGATTTATGTATACTTGACATATGTTTTTCAAAACTTAAGCTAAATTATGTTCTTCAACATATTTAATGTTTAATTTTTTTAAACGTAGGCTTATTAATTTTGATTAGCGCTTATTCCTAGACATTATAAATATTTGGATCAAATCCAGATTGTGGAGAAAAATCATCGCCTTAATATGGGTTTAAATAGTAAATACCAAGATTTTTATTACAAATGGTCAGGGCCAACTTTTTTATTTAAAGTGTGTTTTTACGTTTGTACTAAAAGCGTGTTTGAGCATGGAATGGAAGTTCAAAGATTTGTCATATGTCTATTTTCTTTAGATAGCATTGAACAGTTCAAAAATGAGCCAACAATTATAATGGATATTCCAAATAATTCATGACCATCGTTGCGGGCGACATATGTGACTTTAATAAATAATGAGCTCAGATTAATAAACCACAAATATATTACACCGATGATAATTATTCTGACGATTCCTATATATTTTCATCATTGATTCGTTCGATTTAAATTTCTTATTCCATTTTTGACATTTTCACTCGAGCTTTGTATCGTGCCAATAAAAGGCTATAACGTGTCCTTTTTGACGGTTGGATGTTATTTAATTCATGACAAATTGCAAATCCGGGTGTTATTGAAAGGGACTTGACACACATAGGCCAATCTTTTGTATGGAAACGCCATTCATATTTTAATAAAACCAACTTGTTACACAAAATGTTGTGTCCGTTAATGCATCATTGTGAAATGGATTTGAATCGTGCTTTCATTTTAAATGGTACAATTTCGCAATGAAATTATGATGACCTGATAAATGATTGTCTTTTGGATGCGAAAAAACGTAAACTTCGATATTCATCAATCGTAATGATTTTGCGTTGGTTTTTCGATAATTTTTCAAATGAAAGCCTACTTTCGCACAAAAAGAAATCGCACAAAAAAGGCTATGATTTACACAGAAAAAGTGAAGATGCTATATAAAATATTTCCAAAATCGCATAAAAAAACAGGAAAACAATAAGGTAACATTTAAAAAAAATCTTGTTTTTTTTAATTTCATTTTTCGAAAGGACATATTTCTAAGGAATTCGTTCATAATTTTGGGGAAGAAATTCGGATTATTTCAATGATTTACAGCTAATTCGCGTAATGCGCTCGAAACAATTACTCCATCCGAACTTCACCCCAGCGGTTCTGTGCTTTTGTTTGCAGGCCAAAGGTTTCTATTGGGGACCTTTCTTATTTTTGTTCTATTAAGGAGCAAATGAAGTCTTAAAAATGTTAATACAGATTTTAAAAAGACGAATAAGCAAGTGGAAAGTAATGGCCAAAGAAGAAAGAACTCTGTATGAAGTGCTTCGAAAACCGAACAGCTTGCTAATGAATTATTTAAAAAAAATCTAATTATTATGGCTTAGCTATCCACCTACATCTTCGTTTAATAAAAAAATTGAGAAATGCTATTTGGGCCATATACTATCACAAAGTTTCTACTGACGAAGTCCCTCAGCATTCACACTGGCTGGAAGGTGCAGATTCTTGGTGCGAATTGCGAAAATATGCAACTACAAAATCGTTATATTTGTAAAAGCAACCTCCCTTTCTCATAGAGGATGTTCAGCAAATCTTAAGAGTCATTTATGAAGAATTAACATCTGATAATTTATTGGAAGGATACCTTCTGATCGTTTCAACGAGTGCGTGTGGTCTCTGGTACTAAAATATATTTTATATGGCAAAAAATACTAGAAATCGCAATCGCAATAGGTTTAAATGTTGCATTTTTAATGAAGCATTTAAACCTATTTTAAAAATAATGGATAAAAAGATGCATTGCGATTCATGGAGACGCACAACTAAGAACGTATACATTTTGCCAACCGCCAAGGCTCCGAATCTTCTAAATGAGCTAGAACAGTTCACAGATACGCCAAATCAACCAAAAAGAAGAGGCTGAGATAGCTGAAATTTTTTTTAATGAAGTTGGAATCGCTGATTAGTAGTATATTTTCCTTTTCAACAATTTTGTGGTACTTAAAACTTTAAACGCGTTTTTCTCGAAACGATATTTTTGCATGTGGTGTGGAAAGAATTTTGATTTGATTGGTCTGAAATTTTACGAGCTTATTTACAATATACATGGCTATGGCAGTTCGCAAAATCTTACGTTTTATATTTAAAAATATCCCCGGAAAAGGTGTTTTTTTCCAATATTTGTTTCAAACCTGCGCCATTTTGTTACTTTTTTAAAAAATAACTATTCATTAACGATACTGCGATATCGACTTGCTTACAGATTAAGAATATGTTTGATTTTTTTGTTTCAAGTAAGCCTGTATGAAAAAATTGTTCCACACTATGGACTTGCATATTTTTTGACATGTCATTTTGATGCTTTAAAAACGGAATTTATTTTTTTAGTATTATATAAGAGTGTCATAATAAATCTCAAAAGGATTCATTTCATTATATGGTGTATTTACTGAGAAAAAAATTGCTAAAGATTGCCTATTTTTTGGCTCGACAAAGTGAGATGATCGCTTAAAGGACGTCTTGCATTATTGGTAAAATTTTAAGGATGTCTGACATCTGGCATCTTAAATGCCAGACATCCACTAGAAAAATACTTAATTTTTAAATTACAAACTATCATCGCTGTATGATAATTTTCATTGAGATTTTCGATATGATAAAAAATCGCTCTCTTCTTGGGAAGAAATAGTATACCCGTGTGTCGATATCGTTATTGTACTATATAGATTTTCTCTTTACAACAATATAATTCATAATTAATAAAGATGCCACAATAGTCCCTAACAAAAAAATAAATCATAAAATGGCGACTGTTTAAAAAAATTCAGTCGACATTTTTTGGTCTTATTTTGTCAGTGTTATTATTATTTCCTATTTTATCCAAAATATCTTGGTACGTACTATGAAATATAAAATTGCTTTAAGAAAACATCAAAATTTCGAAATCGCACACAAAAAGAGGTTTGGGTTCATATGTTAAGAGTATTCGCGATTCGGCCAAATTTAAAGCCAAAATCGATCATTGATTTTTTTGACAAAAACATATTTATTTGCGTTGCTTCTTCAGATAAATGTATAAAACATTTTTCTAAATACTTATACATTGTATTATATGCTTTATAATACTTTTCCTTTTACTAGATTAGCATGAATACAAAACATGTTATGAGCATTTTTGTGAAAGCCGCGCTGAAAAAAATCGTTAGAAAGGAGCGTAAACAATATAAAGGCCTTAGCTCGGTATATTTTTCTAGGAATTCATGAAAGCAGCTAATAATAGACGAAACGCGTTGTACAAGGTCTACTTTTTCAGACAGCAGCCATTGGCAAAAACATATCACACGTGGCACTGTCACACCAAATATCCATGTACTGTTGTCTGGAACATTAATTAACGCCAACGACAAAACAAATATTGATGAAGCAATGTAATGGAACTATGTCTAAAAACCATTTTTTAATGTTGCTTTCAAGAGATATTTTATAAGGGGTCCATGATGTCAAAAAGCTGACAGAATCCTATTTTAAAATAAACAATACAAGTTGAAAACACAGCTATATTATACAAATTTTCAATATCATCAAACAATCAGCCCTGTATAAATATGTTTGATGGAACTGTATTGAGATGAAATACATCAATAATTGTATGTATGATAATATGTATTATTGCTATAATGAGGCTCGTTATGAAATATATCATGGCTGTAATCAAAATATCATTATATTAATTAAGGAGCCTCATTAGATACATATGACAATATTTTCACATTGTATATCAAAACATTGAAGTACAATTGACAATGTCAATTCACATAAATCAACAGTATTTGTAACAATCAATCTAATTATTTGTATTAATTATTCGTTATTTTCCATAAGGATTATTTAATTGAAGAAAAGAATAGGGGTACCGGACCGGGTTGGATACACATTATAAAAATATTTATTACATTTATAATAGTATTGTTTATATTTTAAAAAAATGGATTTCCGACGGGATGGGAACAAGTTAGATACTTTCTTGGCCCTGGGTAGTCCCGCGATTAAGAAGTTAAGGAAAAATAACTACATAGTTTCAAATATAGGTGAGGTGTGGCTGGCGATCACATATTTAATAACATATTTGTTTTTGAGCTTCTGATGGCGCTTTCGTATTTTAAAACCGATTAGAAATTGCACTTTATGAAATTTAATCCGGAGGTGTTTGTGTGACCTATTTTAATTTCATAAGAAAGCTTTTAGCAGATCCGATAAAGGCTCTAATTTCTCTGTCGTCGTGCAAATCTTCCTTTATCCTACGGTAACCGAGATATTGTCTTCTGTTTTATTAATGTTATAGGTGTTTTTCTGAAGCTTGCTCTTAGTAACCAGACGCTGTCGATATTTTCAGCACGAAGGATTTTGCTCAATGTCAATATTCATCAAATAACAACCGGAGGTCGTACATATTTGAAAGGATGACAATGAAGTGTATTTTGGCCGAATAAATTGCTTACATGGATACATGTTATGTGTGTCAAGCTGGAAAATCTGATTCGACGTGCTTAAATTTCTCCTCGTGACCTTTAATATAATAGACTGATTATATTCGATGTTAATGTTTTAATGGATGAGGCTTAGTTCGTCGATTAAATACGGGGTTGCATTGGCTTTGAAATATCAAAAAAAATCGGTAATGTGTCGTAATATAATAGGGACGTCATTTTGGGTAGACAAAGGGAGAAAAATTTATTCTCCCCCCTAGATTTGCCACCTAAAGAGAGCCTTTAAATATTAAAATAAATATTTTTAATAAAACGAGTATAAATATAAACTTAGTTTTAGAGAAAACTTAAGGCGCCTTCTCACTTTAGGCGCCTCAAAAATAGGCTATTTTCGGGATTTTTTTTCGAGGATTTCTGCTAAAAATTATGGGATAAAATGGATCTTATGTAATAAACACATCTTTCAAGTACATGAAAAAAAAATATTTTTATATTTTTGAACAATTATTATAATAAAACAGTAGCATCGAAAAACCCGCGTAGAAATGTTATGCTCGTGGCTTGTTGATGGTATCTCCGAGATGGGTCATTTGAAACATAAAAATTAAACTGTTTTAGATTCAGTATATCAGTGGCTATAGCGCATATCATCAGATTTTTGATATTCGCAAAAATAACAAAATGGCGCACGTTTTTCGAAAAAGTAAAAAAAAAACGCATTTTTTTTGCAGTTTTTTGTAAAATAAAATTACTTAAAATCAAAATTTCAAAAATCTGATGATATGCGCTATAGCCATAACTATGACGAATGTGTCATACAAATTTCATGACAATCGGCTGGATAGTTTCCGAAATTTCATCAACAAGCCACCGAAAAACCTTGTTTTGAGATAAACGCGTTTAAAGTTTTGGTTGCAGAAAAATTGCCCAGACACAGCTGTTGAAACACTCGTTGTTATTTTGGGTATTTCCTCCGAAGATCTTCATAAATCGGTTTCAAAACCTCGTGAACATCCTCAGCTAGAGCAGGAGGATGTTTAAAAGTTTCTATCTGATTGTTTTTCACCGCTTTCTTGTACTTGCACCATGAGTCTGAACAATACGTATGCAGCTGGGTGCTCTCAGGTAGTGACCTAACGGTCGTCCAAAAATGTAGTTAGACTCGTCCGATCTTTATGAAATTTCGATATAACATTTTTGAAGATATGTACTTTCAAAATTAAAAAAAAAAATAAGAATTGATTTTTTTAAATTTGTAAAGTGAGAAGACGCCTTAACTAACTAAATTTATTTAATAAAATTTAACTCAAAAAGAAAATATTAAATTATGTCCACCCCATGATAAAAAGTGTACCGTGTCTTCAAAAAGGTTGAGAATTACTGATATAGGGGTTAACAGTGTGAATAATAATTATTATTTAAATATATAATGGTCAACTCTATGATCCTAGGATTGATTCAAGAATATCAGCAACTTAACTGTCATCAATACTGAGTTTAATTCATGCATTATATTAATAAAATAAGTTTTATAGCTATTATCAAACGCTGATGATTTATCGATGGTTTTATATTGTAAACCTCCCAATTTTCATACTAAATGTAGTTTTTATTGTTGTTGCAAAACAATGGTTTGAAATTTGATTCATAGATTCCGCTGTTAAAAATATTTCTTTTCGCGCAAAATAATCGCAAATCAGACTGCTCAAACTGCATCAAACTGCGCGAATCTTATACGTATTAATTAAGGGAATAAATTAATCCATAATAAGCGATGCATTCAAACGAAATACGATCATCTTTGACCCTATGACATTTAAGAACTTTGCTTGAAAATGTCGAAAATATTTTCTTTTTGTATATGTTTGCTTTTAAATCTGCTTTCTTACATCACTTGCGCAGATAAAAATGCATTTATTTATAACCCTTGCTGCGTTAATAAAAAAATCCGTTTTGATCGCAGATTGGGGTAACCGTACGTTATATTGTTCTATTTATTCATATGATTAATTTATTAATTTATGCGTACGTCTGTCTATTGTATGTCGATTATTTCCATGGAACTGAAACATTTTCATACACAATTCAATAACTCTTTTACTATTTTAAATAACTACATGTGATGATCAGGTGATGCTTATGTATGTCTGCTAAAACATACTCGGGAGCTGATTTCAACTTGATATTATGCGTGCGCTTGTTTGGCTCCCTCTCAACGATGCTCTAAACGGGGTAATAAAAGGGGTACGTCAAGAGGGGCTGTATGATCATGAAAACGCTTGGACAGTCACTCCTGTATTAAGGAGACTGTGTGAGCTTGGCAGTCTGGTTTCCATCGAGCCACTCCCTCAATTTAGGGCTTAACAACCGTATCCAGTGCTCCAAAATAGGGGACTGCATTGACCTTTATACGGGAAAAGTGGGGAGGAATCATATGGTCTTCTTTACCCATGACCCTCCCCACAGACCATTACAGATAGTGGAGAGCTTAGTGGAGCTAGACTATGCCTCCTCTCCGCTTGTAATCTTGATCAAAATTCGTCTGGGAAGAACGAAAGCATTTTGGGCTGCTCGGGGTATTTGTGTTTGTTCAACAAGTGCTTCATCCGGATACTTGATGTCAGAACATAAGATTAGTATCTATATCCATATGTACCGCAAGCCTACTTGTCAAATAATTCATTGATTTTCTGGAATTTTCATCAATGAAATCATAGATTTTCCTGATGATTTTTTATTATTTATTATGCAAAATAATGATTTTTTTAAAATTATACTTAAAGACTAGTTGTATTCGTACTGTTGTTTGTATTTCCATGATGAACTTACTAGATCAAAGCAATCCCTGAATAATATTTTTATGTTACATATCAATTAGCCCTCAAATCAAATATAATAACTTGTGTTTAAATTGTGTTTATTTAAATTACATCTTAAGACTTCATAAATAGCTTTAGTGTTTATATTAACAGATCCAGACAATCTGAGTATATCTGGATTGAGACGATTGATCGAAAATATGCTTCTGATAGCCCAAAATCGTTGATGTGATCCCATAACTTTACAATAAGAATCCAGGATCTAATCCACTATAACAACATTTATATATTTATATTAAATTATACATTAAATTAGGATTGATCTAAGTAATCTTACTGTTTATTTTGATATTCAATTATCAATATTTTGGTGATATTTATAAGAATGGTCCATTTTCTGGCAAATCTCCCTTGTGTATTATTTCAATTTATAGATTCATTGATTCAGACACGATTTATGCAATATAACATGATGCTATTTTGCTGGTATAAAAGCATTTCTTATGCTTAACAGCTTAAATATTATTCGTTGTATTGGAATGTCCGCAAAAGAGTAAGCATACTTTGTTATTGCCCACTTGAAAATCCAATTATATTTTTTTTATATATCTACTAAAACGAAGTTTTCCTTGTGTTTTATTTCTCGCGACACTTGGCATTTAAAGTGGGACTCTTCTGCAATACGCCACATATCCGACACAAAATGTAGGTATACTCGGGGACAAAAATAGCTATTTTTCATCCCTCGGGAAACAAATAAGTTGCCTCGGAAAAAGCGGAGAGCGTTCGACAGAGTTAATTTTCATTTTTGTAAGCCATCCCGATGCTCTTTTCCGTGGCACACATCCCACTTTTTGATTTCGTTCAAAAGTTTGTTAACGGCCAATCCTCCCACGTGCTCGGCAAATGAATCCTGGAGCTGTTCTGATTTGGACTCCGGCAATTCTCCGGCTAATGAACGTGTCCGTTGCCCGCGTGGACATTTCGAGGAATACGTACCGGCTTAATATGTGGCACTTTACCGACATTATTGTGAACGGAAGCGATTACACCATTTTGGCTTTTTGTATCAATTTTTCAGTGGGCTACGTGGTGTAGAATGCGACAAAACTAGTGACGAAACGGCGCCAAGCAAAAGCGGGCGGCTCCAGTTTTGGAGCAAACTGCTCCGCAAAAACACATCATCCCGAACAATAAATACAAATTAAAAAACACAATCATCCATTGGTGCTGCGACTCGATGAATCGATAACTGAGAAACAATGAGTCAGGGCGTGAGGCGACTTTTTTCGTGCGTCATCACTTAAGGGCTGCGGTGATTTCCAAAAAGATTCATTTATGCCATCGGAAAATCATGACATTATGATTGGAATCCCAAAAATGAGCTGTCTCAGAATGAAATGCGTTTTAAAAAATGAATTCGGTTCAAATAATTAAAAGGCATTGTGTGTTTCGATCTATTTATTCTGTCTCTTTTATGCGGCACATGTGCAACGGGACAACCCCAAATTGCATCGCCGTTGCTTGTAACATTACAATGCAGTCAAATGCAGACTCTTCAATTCATATTCATTAGAAAGAGTCATAAAATCACCTATTGGTGTGCACGATGAAGTACTATTGAAACATAATTATTTTATTACAAAAACACAGCATATGTGTTCTCGATCATAATGAGTTAAAGGCATCGATTTTATCGGTATTAATTAATAAAACTTACGCTAGTGGCTGACGAAGTTTACGCTGACTATTTCAAAGGATCAGACCATTGAATATACAGTAGAACCTCGATTATCCGGATTAATCGGGGATGAAAGTGGTCCGGATAGCGATAATTCGGATTTGATTGACAGGCAAGTATAAATAATTTTTATATGCCTGGATTTACATACATGAATCAACGATCGATTTTGGCTTTTAGCTAATACTCAAATGATGTATACAGTGGTGCCTCGCATAACGAACGCCTCGCACAGCGAACGCTGCACACAGCGAACTTCCTATTCGTTCATTTCATGATTCATACAACGAACTTCGCTTCACACAACGAAGTCGCAAAGAACGACTTTGGACAGGTTTTTCATGAAACCATTGTCCAAAAAGCGTGCTTTTGCGCGTTTCACATAACGAACTTTTCGCATTACGAACTTGCTCCTGGAACGAATTAAGTTCGTTGTGAGGCACCACTGTATAAGTCGTCCTGAATTACAATCTTATTGGCTTTCAAGCCATTTCATGACGATATCTAAACACTGAAAAGCTTTAGAATACGTAGAACAAAAATCACCCCCCTCGCAAATCTCTTTTTCTACGAGATCTCGATCTTGTTATTCCGAGACAGATATTTCTTTAAATATTCGCCATATTATTCAAAATTTGGAATCCAAGATCGATTGCATCGCAATTTAACCACTCAGTTATATCTCACGCAATATTTCCTATATCAGTATCGCATTACTGGAACTTACTAATTATATTTTAAGAATTCATGCTATATGCTGCGATGTAGCAACAATTTTAAATTTGCTTCCTTGTGGAAGCTGATAATTGTTTCATCATTATTTTCGTCTCCTAGCAATAGTTGACGAAGCATCTTATTTCTATATAAACGTTTGAATGTCTCTGCAATATCCTGATCTATCGGTCGCATTACCAACGTACATTTTGTGGAAAAAATTTTACCCTAAACATTTCATCGATCCTGCTTAAAGTGTCTATCTAGTAATAATAATGTTTTCCCTCTTTTATCTCGGAATTTTTGATAGTTTTTAACTTCTGGTATGAACTATTTTTCATACCATCGTTTAAAAACTTCATCATATTCAACCTTTTGCGTTTGCACACATCGTTATAGTGACGCGTTCTTTGCTGGTTTTGCACACAGGTCAAATATTTTAACCTCTTGATGCTAAATATTTGTTGGGTAGCTTTTTTCTCTAATCTCAATCTAAATAGGTCTCATCAGCTTTGTATATACAAGTCTTCGTTGTTGAATCCTTCCTTCTCCACAAATAGATTCAATGTGTCAATGAATGTATTTGCTGAAGGTATTAGAACATCAAACACAGGCAGCGACTAAAGTATCGACAGAAACTTATGTTCTGCATGACCTGCGCTGCTGTGCGATCTGTTCCGGATTCCCGGACTAGCTCAGGCAAAGCTTCCTGAAGCCCTATCATTTCATTCCAGAGGAGGCGAGGTTCCTACAGGGAGATCGGCTTCCGATTTTGCATATACCCGAAGGTATGCTGGATAGAGTGATGTGAGGATTGGATGGAAAAGGTTATGCTAAGGTCAAAGGATGACTATCTAGCGAGTTCACTACCCTCATGAGTCTAAACTCAGTTTGAAGGGAGCTGGAATAAGGTAAAATCCAAAAGTGCAAGGGCTTCAATCCCTTCCCCGTGGTATTCGTATTAGTTCAGCCATTCTTAGTACTAAAACCATGGAGACAAGATAATCGTGTACTTTTTGCACAGACTCTATTTACTTCTGTTATCATTAGTTCCACATTCCAATTTACGGGTACGCAATACAGGGTGAGCTCTGTACCACGACTCATGTTAGCCGGGTGCCTCTGACAACCTTGTATGAGCCACCGTCGAGGTAATTTCTACTCCACATCATTACCCCAGGGATTTGACTGTTACCCACGTTGAAAAATATTGCTTCTTCACACAATAATGGACCAGTTATTGATCTTCTTTGTATGAACCGCTTAAAAATACACTCTTTTGTATTTTATTTAACTTTTCACTCTGAGCTTGTGTTGTGGTATTAAACCATAATCAAAATTAGTAATATGTAATCAATCGCGTACGTGAGCAAAAGTGTACACAATTCTTAACGGCGATCGGGGCGATCATGATACATATGTGGCATCATGCGGCCGCCAATGATCGACTCCTTGATGATGCAACATATGCACCACCGGCCACGAAAGTGATAATACTATGATGGCCGATGGCACAACTTCTTGTGTTCTCTACAGTCTTATGATTCAAGCCCTGTTCCATGCTTTACTTCGTGCGTCGGTGGCGTTGAGATAGCTCAGGTTCATCGATTGCGATACATCGAGAGCGGGGCGCCCTTATAAAGACGACGCCTCGTCGTAGTGCAGTCAGTGTTTTCCAAACCTACTTAAAGTTTAATACGAAATTTGTAATCCAACCGTGTATTATATTTTTAGCCACAGTGTACCGAGAACCGTTCAATAACGCCCGCATACGGTACGCTTGCGTACGTCGAAATACTATTTGTCCCGTTTTTGGTAAAAGGTGAGAACCCCGAAATGAGCGAGAGGATCAGCGGTGCCCAAATATTCTTAAGATTCCCGGCTGAGGCCTGAAAATAGTATAGCTGTTCTTGGATTGAACAAACGTGCTGTCAATCAGACTGATGGGACGTTCCGGGTTAGACCACGAGGTCGTGCATCGTCTGACTTCCGATCACTAGAAGACAACTCTTCGGATCTAACATGTGACTCCACACCACAAATTAACCGCAACGCGACGCTTCTTCTCGTAGCTCCTTTTTAGCGCCTCGCTCTGATGGCCATGTGTGAAGAGCATGTGCCCAAAAGGTAAGTGATCTCAATGATAACTTCTTATCAACTCGTCTTCCTCGTGGAGAAATTTTTTTTAAAAAATCCGCCAATTTTTTCTTCAAACGAACCAATCTTCATCTCAAGCGAATCGTAAACCATTTTAATTATGATTTAAAAAAAAAATCACGATGTATATGCTAATTGGGTCGATTAACGGGCAATGACTACCATAGTCAAATATGACAATATATTTTTTTATCATTCATAATTTATGCAAACACTTTGATTCCATCAATGAATCTTTATTGATTAATAAAATTATTAATTAATAAAGTCATTCATAAAAATGGGTATTAAATCGATCAAATAAGACGCTGAGTTCGCGCCCTTAAAAGCCCACGCCGGTATCCTTTTACACATGTATATATATATATATATATACTTAGGATAATCATCCCTAAAAAAAAGACATTAATTTATTAATATACGAATAAAATAAATTAATAAAATAATATAATTAAAATTTAGCCCTAAATAGCGCCATTTTTATAAAAGAATCCAATGGTCGATGATTTTATAAAAATATCGAATTTATTCCCGATATTTATACAGGAGCGAAGTTTTCATCGTCTGCGTGTTTTAATTGCAGCATTCACATGAGCGAAAAAATGAGGGGATCCCACCCCATTTCCATCGGGAAAACCGTCCGAATAAATTAATCAATAGATTTATTTTTATATGAATCACGGTTCGAAAATAAGTAGGATCCATCCATCCAGGGATGCTGGAAGTTTATTTTTTTAATTAGTTTAATCCGCTCCGGGCGTCCTTTCATACGAAACGCTTATCGACGATTCATTGTTAAAAAATATCCAATCTCGATAGTATCCCGGGAATAATGAAGGCTCAGTCTGATCGATGATATTTTAATGTCAAATATGTTGTAATTTTTATATGGACAGCGGGCTCGAATCGGTGTATCGTAGTCCTTGGAAGTTCTTCGTACTGTGTACCAACTATCAATAATGCTGATATGAAACTGATTGGTATTGGGGAGTAGTGGGGTAATAGTGGGGTTGTAGTGGGGGAATAGTGGGGGAGCTCTTTGATGGGACGTCATCGAGTGCGCACACGTCATATCAAGATTCATCCCATACCCCAACACAACCGGGATGCATCAAATTCGCCCCTTAACATATATACAGCTTTAAAACAAATAATTATATTTAAATTTTTAGAAATCATTTTTTAAACTCTTATCATCAATCAATGCAAGTATCAATCTGTTTGTCTTGCGCTCAAAGCAACACATGTTGAAATACGGTCTATTAAATAGACAGCTGTTAAATGATGAATCCAATCGATGTGCCTTAAAAACAACTCATGGATGATAGTTTATTAGTTCCGTCGACTTTTCTTATGAATGAGATCAAATCCGCATTAAAAACCGCATAATTATCGTAATACACCCAAATCAAATAGCGCTTAAAATATTCAACATCGGATGATGATATGATTGGACAATGATTTATTTGATTATTTTTAGATTTTCGATTTAGATTTCATGTCAGGATAATCTTAAATCGTGCCCAATTGTCATCGTTTAAAGAAAGCAATTAGGCGATCGTTTTATTTAATCCGGAAAATGGCCTCGTGCGCGTGTCTGTCGTTTTGACAGCTGTCAAGATTTAATTTGATATCTTTGCCAATAAGCGATTGGGAAAAAAAAAACTCGATGATAATTTCGATGGAATATTGGCGAGATGCACGATTTTTTTCTGTCGAGAATTATTATAGGGTAGGTGTTGGAATTGGAATACACTCGGGCCTCGTATAACACGGCTATATGGTAATACAAATCCGTGTTATGAAAGGTTTGAAGTTCATACAAAATTAGGGTGTGCGTTCCAAATCAAAAGATCGAAGATAATTTATATACGTATGTACTTTATATCATTGATCTTTCTATTACTGTGCTAAAAGCACTCAAAAGGCACGGAGAATGAGATTCAGTCGGCATGTTGTAAGTGTTTAAAAATCGTAAAAAATTACTATTCATAACTATTGCTTTTATTGAATATAGTTAAGGTTGATATGTAACAATTATTATAATGTTAGCTTTAATAGCCGACAGGCCCATCGCAGAGAACGACTTCACAATCAGAACATGAAATAAGTGTTTTTCTGTGTGTCGTGCTCCTTTTTTTGGATAAGATCAAAACTTGCAGCCGTTTCTGGAGATATTTTCTGGTAATGTGTCATTGCCATGTCAATTGCGGTTTGTTGTGGTTTATGAAATTTAAACGCACTATTTGTTCTTTTCATAATTTTAGGTTTGATCAGATCCAAACTGAGCTCTCTGCTAAAGAATTTTCGGCGACTTCTATTACTTTTCTTCCACTCAGGATACTTTGAGTACATAGCAAGTACGGATTTAGTGCTGCCATGTCTATAATCTACATGAAGATGCGAAAAGTCATCTTCTCGTTGATCTTACGCACGAATACTCCGCCGTCATCTTGTACTCTGTGTCTACTGCATCTTTAGTTTTATTGTAATGTAAAATAATTCTGGTTTTTTATTATTATTTTCATTTATTTCACCACTGTGAAATTGTATACTAAGAAGTATCACCACTTTTTTTGTTGTGGTACATATGACACAAGAATTGTGGTAGGCGTGAAGCCAAAAATGCTACCATATACCTCACATTGTATATTTGGCAAAAACTCTTTGGATATCACTTTCTTATTTTTTCTAAGAGTACCGATCAGGGTTAATTTTTTTCCAATAGTTGAGCTGATAATGGTACCGATGTAAAAAAATTGTCTGTTGTAACTCCTCTATTGGTGCCATATTGTGGTCGAACCATATTCATGACCACTCGAGATCCCTGACCGATTTCTCTCCGATTATCAACCAGTCCGGAATAAATTTGTTAATTCAATATATTTACCATGGAAGAGTCAGCTGCTGCTCAAATGTATATACTATATCTTCCAGGTTCGAATTTCATGTAAACCCGAAATGGATAATTGCCCCTAAATATGGCCAAACGTTCGTCCACGGTTATGTCAGTAGTTGGTGATTCTGGTGGTCTATTGTCGAACCGAATATGGCTATATAAATATTGATAAACCTATCGCGAGACATAGCTGCTGTGAAAAACGGTTGAGAAAAAAGACCGTCATTAGTCCATAATTCATGGAAACTTAGTATCCGTGATCGATTTCTGCCTGACGCAAGCATTATTCCCAAAAAACCATAAAATTCTTCTTCTGAAAGCAGTTCCATCTTCTTTTCAGATAAACGATCCATTTGACGGGTTGTTTCTTTACATATTTCTCTTATTGTGCTTACATCGGCAGTACCATTTGTAAGTCCAGAATTCTCAGTAACAATATTTTGTATTTGACGTCTCGAGGACTACAGTGGTAATGAGTTCCATTTATGTCCGTACCTTGATGTGAATATTTTTCCTTCGTCTTCATTTTTGCTGGTTTCTCCGTCTTCATTCTCTGTAGCTTCTTCGTCTTCATTCTCGCTGGTTTCGCCATCTTCATTCTCACATACGTCGTCGAAATCTTCAATAAAATCTTCCGTGTCTGTTATATCATCGTTTTTTTCGAGCTTATATCTATTTCCATGCATATTAATTTTCTTCTAAAATCTGGAGAATTTGAATATATATAATAAATAAAATGAAATAAAGCACATTAACAAACCAAATAAGTATTAGGAAAACTAAGAATAATTAGTAAATAGTGGATAAGCACTGTACACTACGGATAAGTCTCACCTCAACGAAGTAATCAATGCGACTGATAAAATTCCTCTCTGCTGAGACTCACTAAAACTCCCGCAAAATTCATTAGATTTACCGACAAATTATTTAATTACGTCGCTGCAGATGAATATTTATACACAACAATACTTTGATGTAATTCGTAATTATATTACGAACGAATACAAAAATTCAGAACCCCGTATCTATTATATTTATGAGTATTTCATTCTTTTTCGATATCTGTTGTGGCTTTCCATCATCAGAGAACTCTGAAATATTTCCAGATTTAGCCTTCAAAAATTCGGTAATAAGCGATTGTCTGCTTTTGGCGTATAAATATTTGCGTATTTCATTATAAGGTTCCGAAATCTCGCTTGAATTTTATACATCCTTCCATTTTATGATAATTTTAATATTTCGACTAATTCGTCTTCGTTCAACGTACGATCCTTCAATATTCCTTGGATGTCATGAATATCTATGTCATCAACACGAATGTACGATATTGACATATTTTGTTAATTATATTATCTTTCAGGACTCTGTATGTGTATAATTTCTTATGATTGCTCATCTCGTGTATTTGTTATTTTTACGCCTTTTTTGGGATCTCTTTTTAGCGAATTGAATAAACATTTAACTGCGAAATTTTTACCACGTATTTATTCACATTTCAAGCGCAATATACAATTTTTTCAGATTGAAATCATCTCTCATCCCTGAAATACACGATAAGTTAGACACCCATATATTTTTTGAATTTCTTTAGTCAAAGGTGGCTTATGTTGGTGGAAATTATTGAATTCTATTCTAGCCTTAAACTTGCGCCTTTTTCACCAGCAAATTCGTTTGCTGGACAATTTTGATATTGAGGATTTTCATTTGTGGTGGAAAATTACCCAAATTTATTCCTTCGTTTCTTTCATCGAGTTTGGACGTCGACAAACGGCTAAACCGTTAAAATTAGTGATTTTGTATCATCGACCATGAATTAATCAGTTCGAACGCTTTTAACCGTTAAATTCGAAAGAAGAGTTTCGGATAATATAAGAGCTTCTTTATTGTGCACAATAAAAAAGTAAGAAAACCGAAATACAAGAGACGAAGTCCGATTCTCTACCTCATAGACTGATGGAAGTCGCGCTCCAAATCCTCGCCTGTTTAACGTTGTATCTTTTGAACGATCTTAAATATCAGAAAATCACTTTATCCTCATATTTTACACTATATTTGGATACAATTTAAGCAAAAAACAGATATTTTTGTTTGATAGTGGTCTTTAGTTTTTTGATAATGTTAATAAACTTCAACAATTTTATCATAGAATTGTTTTAATGGCAATATTTAAAGTAACGACGTGCATTTAATCTGTTTCTGGATAATGCGAGTGAAAAAAAAATACAACAAAAACATGTGTTGTAAGAAAGCTTTGGTTTGTTAACATGGCTCGTAGATCCTTGAATTTTTTAGTGCTTTCATTTACTCTTTTATTTTTGCCTACTAAGAGCCCCTAGATGTTTTGCTTTAATATTCCATAGTTTAATGGCAAGGTTTTAGTTTTGGTTTTAAAAATAAAAACGAGATATTTAAGCTTTATGACGCTTGTTCGGCGAAAATCCTGTTTTTTAATGAATTATTTCGCGGAAACTTCCATTTATTGGTGCATTGTTTTCGGCATAGTCTATAAAAATAATCTTTATAAAGAGCCTCTATTTAAATATAAATGAATGCATCAGCTTAAAACCTACCCCTAGAATCCAGAAGCGGATTTACTGACACTCTTGCATGCAGAAATTGGGTTCGCTAACAGGAAGCTTAGAGATTAATTCAACATCCGTGATAATAATTCAACGAAAATCCGATTTATCCCGAATCCATCATTTTCAAATACGTTCATTCGGTTCAGTCCAAAACAGTGCTCATACAAATCGTATCAACATGATCACATTGTCTATTTTATATGCATCGAATATTATGACGAATATGCATTGAACTGTTCGATATAAAATAAATATCATACAAATTCAACCTTAAACTGGTTATGTTATGCTAATTGTATGCAATTGGCGATCTACTCTTGGACCACGTGAGGTTTTTTGGCAATTTTTAAACAGCCCTAAGCCATCACAATCTTAGATATTTTACATCGTTTTTTTTTAATAAATAAAAAGTATTGTTTGTTTGTTCGTATTTAATACACTGCCATATCGTTCATCTGAATACAATAAAACTTTATCAACTTATTATTTACACTTGTGGAAATAACACAGGCATAATAAAAATATTGTTTGTCGGTTTGTTCGGTCTTCGGCGTACTATTTTGTAAGGCGGTAAGACACGAACGTCATAATTTTAAATCATATCTGGATCGATTCGTTTGGCGACATTCATGTGGGGTCTCATTCGGGAGATCCAATTTTCGGTGAAATTGTTACACAAATCTGACTGAATTTGCTAAATGGCGTTCGTTATTTGGACTATAAGGGCATCAATTGTTTGTGGTTTATACGTATTTAAGATAGCTCCAAAGAAAGAAGTCTAAATGTGTTAAATTACAATATCTCATTTTGAAGTCGATTAAAGACATTTTGAAGATAATTTACAATGATAGCAATGTACTGATAGTTTCATCTGAAGCGACGAGATTTAAAGTTCGTCAAACATAATATTTTTATTTCGCCAAACCTCGACAGAAAACACCTCGTAAATTATCACAGTCTGTTGGAAAGACACTCAAGTAAATCCTATTTTAAAACAAAAAAGTTGTTTGTTTTTCAAGGGTTGATATTTGAAAATAAATTCTTAAGTGGGGTTGAGAAAAAGATTCACTAAACCGAAAGCTGTAAATTAATGTGGCTTTTTTTGCTTTTTAAATGCTAAATATCTCTTAATCCCTACTCCCCCGAATCTTTTCTCAGAACGCTCGTTCATAATCAAGCATTTTGTCAAAATAACAGTCACGTTTATATCGAAGCGAAATTCTGCTAATAATTTGGAGCACAAAGTGACTACAAGAAGTCATGCGCTTAACAATGTAAATCAGAAAAGTTATATAGTCTATCAAGCTTTCAATGTTACGGTCACTGATAACAATTTTCGAAAGCTTAAGGCATTAAATTAGCATAGATGCTTTTTTGTCTACAAATAATTTTCGTTTGCGTATATCTACAGCATAGTTTCAGTTTTGTATGAATGTTTTATTTCTTCTCCATAATCTGTATTTGAATCTTAAACTTTATAATTAGAGCCCAAGATCAAGTCTTCCATACTGAGACTTGGTCTTAACATATTCCAGTCATTTAAAGTTTCGCAGAACTTGTGTTTTCGAACTTAAATCTTCAAATAGATTGAAGCTGACTTACTCCATAGATATGTGGTCTTATATATGTCTATGTGTTGTCCCAATTTATGAGAACAGAAATACATATGATCCAGAATATCCTTGATAGTGGATCATACAATACATGTTTTGGGATCATATAAAATCGGGAAGAATTTCACCATCGAAAAGCATAGAGTGCACTCAATCGAAATACCAGTTCGATTTCATGCTGAAAATTTTTCAGTAAATTACAATCTGAACAATGTGGTATGTTGAAATGGAATGTTTGTGCTGAACTGGTGGGCATGTATAAATGCTGTCGAAATTCAATTGAAATGTCAATCAGATTCGAAAATGTTAAAAATTTCGCAGGGCGATTTTGAATTTAAAAAAAGGGCATGCAAGAGTTATTTTACATGAAAATATAATTTTTTACATGAGAGCGAATTTTTTGAATGACGTTATTTCGATGGACGTGCATAATAACGTTGCCTCTCTATTTAGGTTCATTCGGCATAAAATAAATGGCGTATTATTTTTAATATGCAATATTTACAGATCATTTCCTTAAACACGAGCGGTTCATGTTTCACCCCTATAAACCACTACCGACCCAATCTATGTCTTATATATTTTTATTTTAATGATAGCCGATAGTTATTTGTTTCCTAATACACTTAAATCTTTTTTTTGTGCAATAGATGCGTTCCGCGGATAATCGCACAAAAAAAAATCGCACAAAAAAAGTTACATAACATTTTTGATAATATTTTAAGGATGTCTTGCATCTGGCATCTCTAATGTCAGTCATCCACTAGAGAAATAATATATAAATTATTTTCGTTTCGTTTTTCAATATAACTCAAAATTGATTTTAAAAGTCACTTTTTGGCTTAGTAATAATTATTTTTTAAATAGCTAAAAATTAAATTTTGACGTAAATCTGGTAGGAACAATAGAAGATTATATAAAAAAGGTTCGGACCCAATTTGAAGTAAATCACGTAATTAAAGCCTAAGATATGATGTCAACCGTCTTGAATTCTGGAAGAACCGGCTTGATTGTCTTCTCACTAAAATAGCTATAACTCTGTAAGTAATTGGATTTTTTTTCTATTTTATCCAAAATATCTCGATACATGTTCTTCATGAAATAAAAAAAAAATACTTTGAATAAAAAAACCGCATAACTTCGAAATGGCACAAGAAAAAAGTCGCACAAAATTTGAGTGTACATTTTTCAGGTATTCAATCCTGAAGGCTACTTTGTTATACATCAAGTTTCTCTCGGTGAGGATGGATCCTAGATATTTAAATCCTGGACCCTTTCTATTTCATTGTTATTGACACTCACGGAGATACAGCCTCCATTATTCACCCTCGAAACCGTCATTAACTTAGTTTTGTCATAATTGTTTGGCATACCGAAGGTAGCAGCAAGCGACGCCAAGGCTTCCAACCATCCTTCTTCCGACGATGTGCGTGTCCCAATCTGCTAGCCTTCCTCATAATTGCTTCCAACGCAATATTTAAAAAAATAGGGGAGAGAAAATCCCCTTGTCTAACTCTCGTCGTCACCACCACCAGCTTACCCGGGATTTCCATCTCCAACATGATCTACAAATATGTGGTGGAGATCGACACCGTCTTCCCAAATTTTTGTGAAAATAGTTTTATCGCAAATTGTTGGTCCAAAGTAGACCTGCCAGATCTGTAACCACACTGGTATTCTCCAAGAAGTTCTTCCACGGTGGGAGACAGCCATCCAATGAGAGTTCTTGTAAACAATTTATATGCTATAATTAGAAAGGATATGCCCTTGTAATTGGAGCACAGCAGCACATTTCCTTTCTTATGGATTGGGCATATTACGAACGTTTTCCACTCAGAAGGTATGACCTCGCTTTGCCATATTGCCAGAACGAGGCCATATAACCTCATGAGGCGTCCTCCCTATTTCAAGAAATCTACAGGGATATCGTCCACCCCCACGGCCTTCCCTTCCCGAAGACCCTGTAAGTAGACCTCAGACTCATTCAAAGTCGGAGGGGTAATCTCAATATTATTTATATTGACCTCAGGCGATTCTTCCAGGTCCAGGACGATTATCCATCGACAAGATTTTTAAATTGTCTTAATTTTATATCATTACAAACTGTAATTCAAAAGTTTCTTTTTGTATTTTGTAACACGTCGAAGAATGCTACAATTTCATTGATGTGAGATTTTCAATACTTCAAATCATATCTGTCTGCTTGGATAAATGAGCATATAAAGGAGTTGTAGTACCAATTAAGTGAGCATTTGCAACAAAGGATTACACATATGATGAACAAGTTTCATGGAATTCTTTGAATGATTTACACATGACAAAATACAGATTTCTAGGAGTATTGCTCTCAAGCAGTTTAATATTAAGGTTGTCTACTCTCAAAATAGATCAAATGATTTATTTTATGATGGTATTATTTTAACATACTCATATATAAGCGATATTAGCTATTCAATCAATGCAATATGCTCTAATTTATTTATTGCAATATGAACGTATTTCAGTCCCCTTACTATAACATGAAAAATTATAGTTAGCAAGTTAAATGGAGAAGAAAGTCGATTGAGGATGGCTAACACTGAGCATTAGCATAACAATAGAGCATAATATACGCATCTCAGTAAGAGAAATGTAGTATATTTTTGGGAATGTTAGTATTATATATGTCTAAAATCAATACAAAATAAGACCCCGAGAATGAAGGTTTTATTTTGAAAAATACACTCGTCGAAAATGTTATCGATCATATAACTGCTCAATGAGGGCTCAATTTTTCATACAAAATTTAATGATAGACTTAATATGAATGTACCGACGAGGCTTTCAGCTCACAGTGGAGTTCACGTATGGGAAGTATAAAAAATATCGTCCCTATAAAAGCAAAGCTAAAAATATCGCTGGAATTGGCATGGCAACTGTTTTTGAGAAGATGGAAGCTATTAAAATTAATGCCATAGAAATCTACCATAGCACGAGGACTTGTGCAATTACTTCTATATGATAGGCCAGCAAAGAAAAAAAGATGAAAACTCTCAAAAGACATGCTGCTCTTGCATGATTATGCTCCAGCGCACATATTTGCCAAAGCTCAGGCTGTCATTTGCCAATATGACTTCCGCCAACTCAACCACCCACCATATGATCCAAATTTAGCTCTAGATTGCTTCTGTTACATTTTTACAAAACCTCGAAAGTGAGATGCCATTTGAAGGATCAAATAAGAACACATTTTCTCGGATACAATATCGATCTTCCACCAATGAGCCCAACCCATTATCTTCGGCTCAAAACATCGCTCCCATCGAAATTCATCATCCATGTCCCTAATAATTACAGAAATAATCCACGGATTGATTGTCATAGGTAACGGATGGAATATCCTGTTGGTGGGATTCACATGCTGTGATTAGGACTCGTTCAATTTAATGTTGTTTGGCCCAGTCATTATCCTTATTGATGGCACGCTATGGATTCATTGTTGCGCACTGATAGTTTATTCTGGTTGCTGAAACAGCCATATATTCAGCAAACGTTGCCATTTGGAGCCCGGTAGTTTCGGGGTACCTGAATTATAGAGCAGATACAGTGTGGGCTTATATCTTGTGGAAATCAAAATAGGAAATCTCGCAACGCACTCTGCAGCATTGATCTACAAAGCAGGACTTTTCCAAAATTTTATTCAACAGATTAAAGCGTTAAGCTTTGATAAAAACTTAAATAATTTTAGAAAAGATGTCCATCTATAAGATCATCTTTAACAATAGGTTTACAGGCGTTTCTTATATACCTATTAATAAGTAGAAAGTCTTTTTTTAAATGATAGCAATAATATTAACGGTAACGGTCGGCAGGAGTGGCTCGTGAGCCGCATGCGGCTCTTTGCATAAACGTTTGTGGCTCTCCGGATAAAAATTTCACCTCATCTAAAGCAGCCAAATTTGTACATATTTCGACTCAAAACTAGAATAAAATCTCAAAAGAAGAATCGAAAAATTGTTGAGTGGAAATAGTAGGTAGTTATGAAGGAAATTTTGTAAGGACAATCGGCAAGGACTTTTCGATACATGTAATATATGCGGCTCTCTGGTAATTTCGTTATCCTGTTTCCGTGACAATTTGGATCTTCTCACTTAACGAACTGCCGACCCCTGTTATAGGGTAATTGTTTGACTTGTTTATCTTGTTTTCTCTTGCTAATTCCTCGACTAAACAAAATATGAATTCCTTTCTGGATATTTTCGATCCAGTGGACCCTTTATATGATATTTGCGCGTTTATCACTGTCAATATAGCCTGCTATATCTGGTCAACAACGTCCAGACCAAATTTTATTTTATTATAAAAAGTAATGGTTTCTGGAGCACGTTTATAATTGTTGTATCATCCTCTCATCCTCGGAGTCAGAACTAGAAAGGATACACATAATTTTCTTGTTACGATACACTTTCAAGAAGTTTTTCTTTTCAATATCCGAAGATCTTTCCACTTTTAATGTATTCAGAATCTTCACTATCAGCTTTGCTTTGGTCTAATGCATACTAATCATCGAAGGTATCCTCAGAGCAATCTCCGTTGATGTTGATAATTTTGTTCAATATCTTTTTATATCTTATAGATTTACTCATGATTGCTAGAAAAGTTGCATATAATTTTAAAGATTGCTTTATATATTAGTTAATTTGTCTCTAGCCAACTTACAAGGCTCTAATTTTTCATCGCGTGCTTAACAGCTATTGTAAAGAACGCCAAGAATCCAGGGAATTCAATCTCAAGCCAAAATTTCAATCCCGGGATTTCGGAATTGCATTAGACCAACCCGGGATCAGTCCCGGAATCCCCGGACTGGGATTTTCAATAGCTTAAGAAATGATATTGGTAAAATTGATTACTAATAAGTCCATTTGTTTAATATAAAAAAAATAGCTTGAAGGCGAAATAATTTTATTTATTTAAGAAAAGTCAATCACACCATCGATAAAATTCATTTTTGCTGAGACACGGACTAAAACTCGCAAAATCCCCGAGTTCCCGACAAATTATTTATTTCTGTCGCTGCAGATCAATACTTACATACTGTAATACTTTGATGTGATTCGTATTTATATTACGGAGGAATACAAAAATTCTGAATCCCGTATCTATTATATTTCATATCGATATTCCCATTATTAGAGTCAAGGTGTAGTAAATACATCACCGGTAGAGAAAGGTTAATATAAAAATTTGAAAAACGTATATGTACTGTATATATATATGTATACATATATTAGACAGTTACTGCCCCTAGGCGTCCCCCTAAGCTCGCCAATTAGTAGTTACGCCACTGTTTCCATGCGTCCAAATTTCGGCGGGAATGTCTCGAATTAGTAGCCTTCATCGTGCTGGTGAGGTGTACGATTTTTGTTAGATAAAAATTGCATTCCCGAATTTTTCGGAATTATGTTTAGTAATCCCGGGATTCATGTGTACTTAAAACTGTCCGAGATCCCGGAATCTTTAGGGATTTTCCCTTTGAAATATCATTGATTTACCCATATCATATATGTGTTCAATAGTAGCGAAAGTTAGTTTCGTGGACAACAATTATACGCGATGGTAGCCAAACAAGAAAGTTCGATCAGTTGGACTTAATTCAAAATTCTAACTCTAACAGATTCTCGCCTAATACAAACTTCCAACAATTACAGAGTCTTAGCAACAACTTTATAGACCAGCTTTATTTTGAAGCTCGATTAATTATTATGCAACTTCAAGCTACAACGATAAACATATCATTGCCAGATCCCTTTGTAAAATAAAGAAATTATTAACTATATATGATTTCATATTGCAGATTTTTTTATGGTTAGATCCCTATTTTTAATACTATGGTAATTATTGCATCATTTTATTATTATTTCGTTCGATAATTCTTCTTGTCGTCGTTTTATTTAAATTTCTTCGGTTTGTCATATATGAATTTCTCGGTGCTTGTTATCTATATGTATAAAAATGTCTGTTTATAAGTTTGTTTGCTATGTATACATTCCTATACCATTCATCCGATTGCAATGAAACTTTGAGAAGTTATTGAGTATAAATTCAAGAAGGTTTTTAAATAAGAATAACTATTGTTTATGTGCGGAATTTGTTCTGCAAGACGTTTAACAAATGCATATTGGTCAAATGCAATAACCAGCTAAAAGATCTGGAAGTACAAATCATCTCTAATGAAGCAATGGCAATGCATGGTCCAAAATCGCACATTGGCAGCACTGAACGAAGGATGCTCACAAGGATCATCACCAGAGCGCCGGTAGTTATTCCGTGTCCATGAGCCCGACAGGAGCCTCGAAATAACGGAATAAAATACATTTGATTTTTTAATGTATCTCTAAAATATACTCGTTTTTATTGTGATTATTAAAATATAAAAGCATTCCAATAAACAGTATTAAAACAGCAACGCTTTCTTGCTTTGAGTGTGGCATTGCAAAGCTTGCCGGATACTCGTTAGTACAATATAAATTTTAATACGATAGCAATCGATAACGCTCTTTGATAATACAACACAAACGACGTTGTTTTTCCAATGCCATAGAAAATATACTATTTTCTCGGTACAGAATTATGTCGAAAAGAAAATGAAATAAATGGATACAAGTGCATTTGTTAACAAGGGCTTTACCATGGTTATAGCATCGGGATATAACTCTTTGAGAGACTTGAGTCGTTCCTTATTTCATCGTCTCCCATTGTATGCGTTTGAAATGCTGATTGAAATTATAAGAGCACTTCATGTTGTATTATAATACAATATAAATTTGATAGCCTTATTAGAATATGATACATATTTATTAATAGGGAATTAAAGCTCACATTTTATGGCTAGTTTGTATTGAGAACGGTATAAGATATTAATAAAAAAATACGTAATGGATGCACAATTGGAAGGAAAATATAATAAATAAAATAAAAAAGATTATAGAAAACATAACGAAGTCCATAAAATAAGAGCGCCCCTTAGAATAGAAGATTATGTGCTGGTGTTATTATTGGACTCAATTCCTCGTAAAAAGTCTATGAATTTATTATTAAGATAGGTTGTCCAGGGTAAATAGGTCATTGTATTTTTTTAAGGAGACTTTTAGCAATCCCTTTTATTATTACCAACCATTACCAACTATTTTAACATTGGTTGCTAGCCACGCTCTTGTAGATTTAAAACCCAGGCTTTTGAGTTCTAACCGCTTAATCACGGAACTACTTATAGGTTTCATTGTATAAGTTAAATGAACAAGGAATAAAATTTTCTTATGGATTCTCGCTAATCGTATAAGATTAAACAGTCTAAAGAGCGACTTCCGAATTATTAGTTATTATGCAATAGTCCTATGTGTCATATTTAGTTTCCTATCCATAAAGCAAAGAGGTCCAACCTTTTATGTATTGGGAGCTACTTTTTAATTTAAATATTTCTCGGGTTCGACTTCTAGTATTTGATTCTAACAGGAAATTTTACTAAAAATACCCGTGGCCACATTCTACAAAATTAACACAAGAAAATATAAAAGAGCTTGTAACATTCAAGCCCTTAATTCACCGAATCACTCAATAAGCTCAAAGGATTTTTTTCACTTTTAACATTTTTCTTTTTGATTTTGGGGTCGCTTTTTCGCAATTCCTTTAAAAGAAATCCTATAAATTTAATGAGTGATATTTTAACACCTCGATATTTATTTAGTTATTTTTTGTGACGTTAATAATAACATTTTTGCAAATATTTTATACAACCAGTATGCAATTACAATACCAGATGCTCATCAGAAACATTTTCAAAGTCATCATAATTCGCATTATTTGAAGATTTTTTTAAAATAAGTTTTTGCAACAAAATCCAAAAAAATATGAACGATTCCGATAAAATCACAATCGGTCTGCAGTTCTTTAAAATCAAACACAAGTTTTATCGATTTTCAGGGAAACATTTTTAACACTGTTTTAAATACAAATAAATATTAAAAAAAAGAGATTTCTTCCGTTGCAGTATCGCAAGATTCGATTTTAAAACTTGTATGTTATTATCGAAGCTTTCTATCTATTTATATGTAAAAATGAGTATGTGTCGTGCAGCCGGCGTGCAGTTTGAAAGTTCCAGATGCATTCCTATACCGTTCATCCGATCGCTATGAAACTTTGATGAGTTATTGGGCGTGTACCCAAGAAAGTTTTTACATTAGCATAAATATTATTCGTGTGCGAGCACTATAAGGACACTGGACTCAGATAAAAATTATATTCTGAATTCACATTTCCAATCTTAAAATCATGGAGCCTGAAATAGATATGAAATTTTATAATTTGGGAAACAAATCGATCTACTTTCGGTTAAAATCCAACAACGAACATACGTTCACAATCATATTAATTGAGCTAGACGAACCAACAAGTCTTTGGGTCGGATCTTGCAAATGTCCACCGCTGGATTAGCGTAAGCCAGGAATTAATATCTATATGAACGTTGCTCATAAGCGACTGTGGTTAAATTTACAAGAGCAAACTCAGAGCTCTTCGGCAAATATTTACTAAGTATCTGAGTTCTCATAAAAGGCGTTCATCGATTTTTATTTATTTTTCTTCTTATTAAGTGTGGAATTGTTTTCTAATTAATTTCAAACGGTATATTTGAGTTGTTAATACTTAAGATTTGTTTATTTCCATTCGTGTCCTCCAAAGATACAAACTTTGGAAAACCAGACTGACAAATTTCATAGCGAATACATATTTTAAAAATGTGCCACACCTCCTGTAGATTTGAACTCAATGTGATTCAGTTGCTAGTATATAATAAATATATATTTTCACTTAATTTTTTGCATATAATAAATTCGACCAAATGCAAAAAATTTTCATTGCCATATTTTGAAAATTTATTGAAAAATTGCTTTATTTTATTAAAAAGAACCAATTTAATTTCCAACTACTTGTGTCTACGATAAAGTGTATAGATTGAAGCGCCGCATCTGATGTCATTTAATCTAGAACAGAATTATTTTTCTGAAATTACATTAAGTTCGATCGTGATAGAAGTTGTCTGATGTATAAGTTTGCTTAGAGCAAATTCGATATTGCTAAAGTTTCACTCCGCGACGTATTTCTCATTAAGATCGTTCGTAATGCAATCATCTATGTACGGCATTCTTTTATGTATTAATTTTAAAAAGTTATTAAAGGAAAAAATACAAATATTTCAAGGAACTTCCTCTCAAGCGGGTCATCCCGTGCATTTTTTGGATTTATTTTTTTTGAAAAATTTAATAAGCATACAGCTGCGAAATTTTTACCACATATTTAAACATATTGTAAGAATATTTTATAATTTTTTCAGATTGAAATCATTTCTCATTGGTGAAATACACGACAAACTTAGACACCCATCACCGAAAAAGGTCTCTTTCGATTGCCACGATTGCGGGAATTTCGCTCATTGTAAATAAACATTTTAAATTGAATTTTAATATATAAAATATGAACTCATTTTTATGGTAGGATCAATAAAAAATATTCAAAGATAATTTTTTGACACCGATTTGAAAAATGCAGTTTTAAGAAAAACGCGTTTAAAGATTCCAATTCGTTTATCACCAAGAAAATTTTGACTCACCTTTAATCTGCTATGTCTGTTCTATGAATCAAACCTTTAGCTTCTTTTTAAAAATCTTACAAAGCTGATTGTTGCACGCTAGCATCAGTTTTAGCTCTTTCAGCGAAGTAATTCGGAGCTGAAGATACGCGCTTCATTACGACGATGGGCGTAAGCTTGAGTTACGTAGCCAATTTGATATCCTATTGTAAATAAAACTTTCAAAATGCCATTAAATCCTTCATTGAAGACAATCACGACAGGAAAATTTGCTATTTCAACGATTTTTGTGCCAGAATGCAAGTGTATAGGAGTGAAAAATCCACAATAATGAATTTAATGATTCATTGTTAATTTGTGTTTGTGCTCTTAAACATCTAGTCAATAATTTATATCGTGATAAATCTTCATAGACAGGTTTAATAATTGTTTGAACTTCTTTAGTCAAAGGTGGCTTATGTTGGTAGGAATGATTGAGTTCTATTCTAGCCTTAAACTTGCGCCTTTTGCACCAGCAAATTCGCTTGCTGAAAAATTTTGATATTGAGGATTTTCATTTGTGGTTGAATATTGCCCAAATTTCTTCCTTCATTTCTTTCGTCGTATTTGCACGGCGACAAATGGCTCAACTGTATAACATAGTGATTTTGTATCATCGGACATGAATTAATCAGTTCGAACGCTTTGGGTGCTCAGTCAAGACTAAGCTAACCGTTAAATTGGAAATAAGAAATAATTTCGGAGAATATAAGAGCTTCTTTATTGTGCGCAATATAGAAGTAAATTCTGAACGATCCCGAATATCGGAAAATCATTTTATCCATATAATCTACACTATATTTGGATACAATTTATGCAAAAAAAAGATTTGAAACCCAGATACGGGATGACCCCCATAATGGAATCAGATCCTTGTCAAGTAATCGTGAGATTGACAATTAAGCTTAATCGACTACCATCAAGTTTTCAGATCACTTTCGTAAATTAAATCGACGAATTAAATAAATACGGATCCCCCATTAATTGTCGTTAACCGCACTAGAAGAGCAAATAACAATCTTAGTATATCTCTCCTCTAGGTATGAAATTTATTCGTTTTTGTCGTAAATCA
Organism: Stenopsyche tienmushanensis; assembly: GCA_008973525.1. NCBI lineage: Eukaryota > Metazoa > Arthropoda > Insecta > Trichoptera > Stenopsychidae > Stenopsyche > Stenopsyche tienmushanensis. Next base: position 190,882 of record WACJ01000411.1, on the reverse strand, counting down.
TGATTTGTGAAAAGAAGTGAATATTGTGAAATAATCTTTTGCAAAAAACAATGAATGTATTTGCATCAAATGACTGTTTCTATCTCCAAGGCATTGTCACGATGAAAAAGTTTCTTCCCGGTACATGATGAAATATCACTGGATTTTTCATTAGTCAACAGCAAAAATAATAATTCAAGAAGACACAGCATATTCAACAGCAATCAAATCCTCTAATTAAAATTGGTTTACACCATTAGAACAATGTTAAAAAAATGATTTAAAGCGATAACTCTGTGACATAATGGAACTACTAAATATTATTATAGCCGAATATCTTTGAATTGGCGAATATATTTTTAATACCCATTCAAAAGTCGATTATTCGGTACTCCGTTAATGATTTCCCAAGGGGCCGATACCATAAATGATATTGGGGTGAACAAACCATCAAACGTAGACAACAAGAAGAAATGTTTGACGGTACATTAATTTCCGTCTCGATTTTAATACCAGCTTAAGATTTACAAAACGCTTCTTTATATTCAAACGTAACCATTGATGTTGCAGATTATTCGAATCCACCCATGAAAGCTTGTATTTTTTTATTTATTCGATCTTTGGAGAGGTTCGTATGAAAACTATCGCTAAGTGGAGTTAAATCTTGCAGAAATTTTTCCTTCGAAAATTTAAATATTTTATGAATGTCCCATCATGCATAAAGACATCGTCTCTGTTTTATAAACTGTTATTTGTGATATAAGCTACTTTTGTGTGATGTTGCTCCATTGTATGCACTACCATAATATGCAGTTTTGTTTCTTTAGTATCCCACTCCATACCATGATATATTTTAAATGTTTTATACACTGTTGCACACATTCAAATTTGAAAGATTCGTCTGATCTTCTACAAATGTACCAGCTGCTTTCTTCCAACACTGTGAAAGCTGTAGAATATTTGAGGCATGTAAATAAAATCAAAGTTTAAGAAACATCACTATCTATTACAGATATTAATTCATTTTTATCATGAAGCTTTTATATTACAGAAAACAGCCATGGAAATTTTGCACTCATTTCGACAAAACTAATTTTTTTTTAGCCATTGTTTATGCCAGTGTTCCTCAACCTTTTGAAGAGAAAAATGAGGATCACAAGTAGTAAAATAAAAATGATTATTTATGTAATATTTTATATTGTGACCAATGGAAATAACTATAGCTAACAAATAAACATATAACAATCTGATGCATTAAAATATAATAAAAAAAATGTTTATTTTTTTCCAACAAATTAATGCAAAACTTGCTGTTGCATCTTTCATACAAATTCATACAAAAATATAAGATAGGTTCCATTATATAAAAAAACATATTTTATCGACCGCGTTAAAGTGATGCCGCGCAAAAAAGTATCGTGTAAATCGGGGGATGAGTTTATATCATGTTTCTTAGAGAATTCATAACTGTAGACAAAAAATGTATTATCTCTTCGAATCTGTAAGAATCAACTAAGCTATATAAATTTAAATAAGTATAAAATTAAAAATTTAGTAGGCTTTTTAGTTAAACTTTCATTTTTTTTACCATTTTCTTAATAATTTTTACTCCAAAAAGATCATTTATTTACGCGAAAAACTTCAAAATTTAGCTTAATTAACTAGATAATACTATAGTGAGAAACATCGCAAAATTTCAGTCAGATCGATCAACAACTTTTTAAGCTACAACTGGCGAACATTTTGAAAATGCATTTTCGAGATAATCTCGTTTAATGTTTCAATGCGATAAAACTATCAATTTTAGTGACCTACCGATCGACCAAAGATTCCAGGTGCATATGATAGATCTTCGGCTTTCTCAAAAAGTTGATTATCTTCGATTAACTATTGTTTTCAGGTTATAAGAGCTGCTTTTGTCTCAGAAAGACTTTTACGGTTCTACCTCGCTATCTGCGTTTCATCGGCATTTTCAGCAAAGACTTTACAGTTGGTGCTAATAATTATATTTAATGTATTCATCATCTTCAAAATGAAGCTGTAGTCGTTATTAATAATCCCAGCAGCAATGCATGTTAATATTTCAATGATTTTTATACCAGAATGCAGATGCTTTTGAGCCAATCGCCAAACCGTCGAGTTAAAACATCCATTAGCATTTTGGGTATGGCCACCCATCAATGAAGTAATTCAACCCTGGACAAATCTTTATAAATTAGTTAGAGATGCTGTTTTATCTTTTGGCCATGAAATGTAGTCAGATATTCAAGCTTTGGATATTTTTTAAAGCAATGGTTTTCTGCCATTTGCACCAGTTTTTGACTCCAGTCGGGTTCCCATGATAATGTATTTTTTTATAAATTCCTCGAACTTCTCTCTACCTTTCGTTCCTTTATTAAGATATTTTGGCATTTTTGCTTCGAAAATTCAACCACACACGACAAACTATCAAACTAAACTTGACTTTGAGTAACTTCGAGCTGACTTCATGCAACTTTAATTTCGCATACAGTTAAAGATATATAAGTGCAATATATATAACATTCTCATTTATAGTATACTCTCAATATGTTATTATTTTTAACGTTTATAACGCTCAAAAAAAATTAACGTTGTAAACGGTTTGTACCCTTAATATATGGAATAAAGTTATAGTTAATAATGGAAATTACTTTTTTACCAATATTTGAATAACCAGCTGAAATTTTGAGATTGAGTTTCATTTCGTTAAAATGCGACATTGATATTAGATTTATCTAATATATAAACTGCGAATCTCAAAAAAATATTTAGGAAAGGACTGACGAGCGTTACTTTTGCAAATAATGAGTCCGTAAAAGCTTTTAGTACGTCCATTCTTGGTTCTCGTCCTCTCGCCATATAAATAATTCAATGGTTTATTCTAAAAAAAGCAGGCTATACGAAAGAAATAGAGTCCATACTGCGTGATAAACCCCAAGATAATCTCAGCCATGCGAATTTAAAATAGAAAAGATATCCCGGCATCCGAAATGGAGCCTCTCTCGAACGACACAAAAAATTGCGAACTTAGCATTGAAATTACAGGAATCAAAAGAAAAGGCCTCATTAACACGCATACTAGAATGATGATTGCTAACTCTTATTGCTTTTGATCTATTGATATAATATTCTTTAATACACGAAGGGATCTTAATGGACTTTTTGAAGCTTTCGGCCGCTTTTCGGAAGCTTTTCGATTTTGGGGATTAGTTGCACTTAGGCTGCTGCAATTTCTAGTCACGTTTTATGCTTGTCCGGTGACTATGCTCATTAAAAATAAATTGTGATTTTCAAAATTCAAATTTAACAACCCACTTTACAATGGATCGATTTTTGCCGTGTAAAAAAATTATTCGAAATATAATAATTTTCTCAAAAAGGCACTACGACATGGGTGCCGCACGAACTAAGCGAAGAGAGCCTGGACAACCGCATTAACGCATGCGAACAACTTCTAAAAATGGAATCCGAAACGCCGTTTTTAAGCGAATTAATAACTGAAGATGAGAAATTTGTTATTTACTCTAAATATGGATGCAAAAAATGATTTATCAATAATTTTGAAACACTCAAACTTGAACAAACAATAAATTCAATATGTACTTTATTGTGAATAGTGTTTAGTGGCGAAGATACAAAAAAGCGCATCAAAGATAAGTATTTTTACAGCATGACACCCTTGGATGGAAAACAATTCGACATCTTTCTTATTCTCCAGACATTGCTCCGTCGGATTTCCATTTTTTTTAGATCTATGCATTTGGATGAGAAAAAATACAAAACAAATCTCGAGGTCAAAAATGGACTTTAACCCATAAAGGAGTACTATCCCAGGGCGTGGGATCACCCTCCACTATTCAGAAAGGGCACTCTTGTACATTGAGCTCAGAGACAGAGAGAGAATGTAGCGCAGTTCGGGAGACAGAGACGGAGAGCTTCCACGCATACATCACACGATTGTATAGATCGATAGCCCTTTGTATAGAATTGAAGATTGTCTTACGCTGACAGAAAGTAATTAATGTAAAGCGATTATGGCATCAACGACTTCATCGATTTTAAATTTGCTCACTCCTCAAAATGTTAAGTATATTTTGGTTCAAAACCACTGATATTTTATAACAGAGACATTGAAAAGTTACCAGATAGGTGGATAGAGGTTTTATCTAACGATGGAAATTACAATTTGTAATAAAATACTGAAAATTAAAAATATATGAGCATTTAAATCTTTCATTTAAAAAACGAAAATATTTATGGGTACATCTTATAACATGTTCATCCATGTGTAATTTAACGTAAAATATTTGCATTCCAGTACGATAATATGAGAGGCAGCGACCGAAACTTTGTATCTATTTCTGCATAGCTAAATTTGTTTCAGTCAGTGTTTATACAATGTAAATCGAGACGTTACAGTCTACTAAGTTTTCAACGTTGCGGACATTGATGACAATTTTCGTCCTCGGCTAGATATAAGAGAATACCTTTAATAATAACATACAGAGCGGTTGATTTCTGAACAGTATTGATTTCTCAGATAAACGCATACGCCCTTAAGCACCACATTTACACATTGGCCCATCTATTGCATGGTTTGTTTGTCACCGACAATAAATTGGTAAATATTTACTATTTAACACATATTTATGATTGCTTGCTTCATTTCATCATGCTGTTGATGTTGATACGCCCCCCTAAGAATTGCTTGTAATATTTATTATAGCCGTTTCTAGAGATATTTTCTGGTAATGTGTCATTGCCATATCAATGGCGGCTTGTTGTGGTTTATGAAATTTAAACGCACTATTTGTTCTTTTCATAATGTTAGGTTTGATCAAATCCAAACTGAGCTCTCTGCTAAAGAATTTTCGGTGACTTCTATTACTTTTATTCCACTCAGGATATTTTGAGTCCATAGTAAGTACGCATTTAGTGCTGCTATGTCTATAATCTTCATGAAGATGCGAAAAGCCATCTTCTCGTTGATCTCACGCATTAATACTCCGCCGTCATCTTGTCCCCTGTGTCTACCGCATCTTTAGTTTTATTGTAATGTAAAATAATTCCGGTTTTTTATTATTATTTTGATTTATTTCACCACTGTGAAATTGTATACTAAGAATTATTACCGCCTTATTTTGATGTAGCACATATGACACAAAAATTGTGGTAGGCGTGAAGCCAAAAATGCTACCACATACCTCACATTGTATATTTGGCAAAAACTCTTTGGGTATCACTTTCTTATTTTTTCTAAGAGTACCGATCAGGGCTAATTTTTTTCCAATAGTTGAGCTGATAATGGTACCGATGTAAAAAAATTGTCTGCTGTAACTCCTCTATTGGTGCCATATTGTGGTCGAACCATATCCATGACCACTCGAGATCCCTGACCGATTTCTCTCCGATTATCAACCAGTCCGGAATATATTTGTAAATTCAATATATATACCATGGAAGAGTCAACTGCTACTAAAATGTATATACCATATCTTCCAGGCTCGGATTTCATGTAAACCCGAAATGGACAATTGCCCCTAAATGTGGCCAAACGTTCGTCCTCGGTTATGTCAGTAGTTGATGATTCTGGTGGTCTATTGTCGAACCGAATATGGTTATATATATTAATAAACTTATCACGAGACATAGCTGCTGTGAAAAAAGGCTGAGAAAAAAGACCGTCATTAATGTCTATAATTCATGTAAACTTAGTATCCGTGATCGATTTCTGCCTGACGCAAGCGTTATTCTAAAAAAGCATATAATTCTTCTTCTGAAAGCGGTTCCATCTTCTTTTCAGATAAACGATCCATTTGACGGGTTGTTTCTTTACATATTTCTCTTATTGTGCTTACATCGACAGTACCATTTGTAAGTCCAGAATTCTCACTAACAATATTTTGTATTTGACGTCTCGAAGACGACAGTGGTAATGAGTTCCATTCATGTCCGTACCTTGATGTGAATATTTTTCCTTCGTCTTCATTTTTGCTGGTTTCTCCATCTTCATTCTCTGTAGCTTCTTCGTCTTCATTCTCGCTGGTTTCTCCATCTTCATTCTCACAAACGCTGTCGAAATCTTCAATAAAATCTTCCGTGTCTGTTATATCATCGTTTTTTTCGAGCTCGATATTGCTATCATATTCTTCCATATATCTATTTCCATGCATAAAATTCCTTTCTACTGAGATGCACTAAAACTCGCAAAAATCCCGATTTACTGACAAATTATTTATTTCCATCGCTGCAAATGAATACTTATATACTATAATACTTTGACGTAATTCGTATTTATATTACGGAGGAATACAAAAATTCTGAACCCCGTATCTATTATATTTCATATCGACATTCCCATTATAAGAGCCACTGCCGAGTGTATTTTTGCGTCGGTAGATAAAGGTTAATAAAAATATTAACAGCTCGAAATCAATTAAAATGTACGTGTATTATAAAATTATCGCTGAAATATCCAATGAAAGTCGCCAATGTTACAAGCTCTCCAGGTGAAGTTTAACAAGTGCTTGTATTTCAAAGCGCCGTGGGATAACAAATAAGAAAATATCTTAATACATATTGGCATTCGATACAATGGAGCGTTTCGTATAAAAGAAACAGATGTGAAACTTTTTTGAAACGACCGAACCGAAAACCCCTAATAGTGCCATCTTGATTATATAAGCATAGCCGGCTTTTTGTTCGATTGGCTTTATTGTAAAACTTTGAATTATTAGCCCAAACGCTTGTGGCAAAATGTGACTTATATAAAATTTTCCTCTTTTCAAAATTCACATAACGAAATGGCTGTTTTGACGTACGGACAATTTCAATGGAAAATCGTTTGATGAATTCACGTGAAAAATAATACAGATGGAAACAAACGAGCCATCGAAAATTGACGGGTGGAAAGCCGTCGTTGAATTCAATCCCGTCCCAGAAAGCTTTAAACTTTCATTTAATTATTAATACACTCGGGCCTTGTATAACACGGTTATAGGGTAATAAAATCCGTGTTGTACAAGGTTAAGCTACAACTGGCAAACATTTTGAAAATGTAGTTTCGAGATAATCTCGTTTAACGTTTCAATGCGATAAATCTATCAATTTTAGTGATTTACCGATCAACCAATGATTCCAGATGCATATGATAGATTTTCAGCTTTCTCAAAAAGTTGATTATCTTCGATTAACTATTGTTTTCGGGTTATGCGAGCTGCTTTTATCTCAGAAAGATTCTTACGGTTCTACCTCGCTACCTGCGTTTCATCGGTATTTTCAGCAAAGACTTTACAGCGGGTGCTAATAATTATATTTAATGTATTCATCATCTTCAAAATGAAGCTGTAATCGTTATTAAATATCCCAGCAGCAATGCATGTTAATATTTCAATGATTTTTATACCTGAATGCAGGTGCTTTTGAGTTAAAACATTCATTAGCATTTTGGGTTTGGCCACCCATCAATGAAGTAATTCAACCCTGGACAAATCTTTATAAATTCGTTAGAGATGACTTGACTTCGAGTAACTTCGAGCTGTCTTCAAGCAACTTAGATAGATTTATCGATACAGTGGAATTATAATCACAATCTGGATCTGAAATATAATTAGGAATTAATCCACTATTTCAATAATTGATCTGACATTTGACTAATATTATTAGAAAATATTTTAGTTGAAGCAAATTATAAAACTGTTTAAATGATTTTATTTTTAGTTCCTGTAATTATGTCAATGTATCGATATCATTTTTATTCCATTATTTTTATATACAGATAAAATCTCTCTTCGTGTTCCTCGCTAATATTACTACGATTATCCGGAAATCCTACTAAGTGGTTGTTCAGAAAATGTGTTTTTGTGCTTATGTTGCAATTTAAAATTTCAAGTTTCCTTCGAGTTTCCTTGAACCATCTTAGCGTATAAGGTTTGCAATAATGCAACATTGCACTCAACGGAAAATATTTCAGAAGGCTTAGGACTTAGAACCATTAAGTTTTCTGAGAACAGCATTCTTTACAAATATTGTGAATTGTTAAAAATGTCTGCTTTCTATTTTTCTCAATATGAAATAATTTTTCCAAGTATTGTATTGATAAATCATTTTATGCATAAGAAAAGGCTTATGATGTAAACAATAATGATTGACGATTTTTACATACATTTTGGAACTCAATTTGGAATTCATGCAAACCCATGGACAACGTTGGAATAAAAAAGATCTTCATCGTAAGCTTTAATAAAAGTTACGTATCACATTTTTAAATCCGTCTTCAAAAATGTCGAATGACGGTATCAAAGCGCTTCCTATCCGATGGATTTTTTTTTAATGAATCCAGATAAATAAGATAATCCATATGTGTTTTTATATATCGCTAATAAATTTGTACAGCAAAATTTCTGGTTATATTTGTATCCCCCTCGTATTAACACATCTAGGCGGGTGCTGACGAGCGTGAATTAATCGTTGTAGCAGGAAAAACAGAGCATTGTCTGCGCCAATATAATCTCATGTAAAAATCGCTAGAGCTTCAAAACTTTCAAATATTTTAATGCAAAATATGACAGATACAATTAATTTTTGCTACAATATTTTTTGCTAAGTTATAGGGGAACGATTGATCAATTGAAGTGAAATAAATAACCAAAAATACGCTTTTTTATCATCAATTCTTGGAGATTCATATTTTGTCCTTATAACGTCGTTCGATGTTATAATTTTCATAAGTTCAAATCCTTGTATAAGGGCAAATCTGCGACCGCAATGGTCTCAGAACAGTTGGGGCGCAATCTGAACGGCGTGATTACTTCGAGAGCATTTCGCGAATTATCTGTAAATCATTGAAATAATTCAAATTTCTTCACCAGTATTATGGACGGCACTCTTAGAGATATGTACTTTTAAAAAACGATTTTTTTATATACGTATTCAATCACATTAAATTAATATTACGCCGATTGGATTTGCACCGGGTTTTGTTGAAAGTTTGTGGTTTGATTTTTGGACGAAATATGAATCCCTATCTATGAATGACCTCAGATAAATAAAATAATTAACAATTTTAAATAATACTTATGCTATATACTATACGCTTTATGACACTTCTTATTTTACTAATTAAGCATTAAGGCGTCTTCTCACTTTACAAATTTAAAAAAATCGATTTTTATTTTATTTTAAATTTTGAAAGTACATATCTTCAGAAATGTTATATTGAAATTTCATAAAGATCGGACGAGTCTAACTACATTTTTGAACGACCGTTAGGTGACTACCTGAGAACACCCGGCTGCATACGTATTGTTCAGACTCGTGGTGCAAGTACAAGAAAGTGGTGAAAAACAATCAGATCTCCTGCTCTAGCTGAGGATGTTCACGAGGTTTTGAAATCAATTTATGAAGATCTTCGGAGGAAATACCCAAAATAACAACGAGTGTTTCAACAGCTGTGTCTGGGCAATTTTTCTGCAACCAAAACTTTAAACGCGTTTATCTCAAAACGAGGTTTTTCGGTGGCTTGTTGATGAAATTTCGGAAACTATCCGGCCGATTGTCATAAAATTTAAATGACATATTCTTCATAGTTATGGCTATAGCGCATATTATCAGATTTTTGAAATTTTGCCTAAAGTGAGAAGACGCCTTAATACAAAACAAGGAGGAGTACGAGGATTTTTGTAAAAGCCGCGCGGAATCGCTAGAAATCACCTATACTTGTGAAATAGCGATTCAAAACATAATTAGGTATCATTTCCTAATTTTCAATAGACACCAAATGTTTCAGAAAATAAGAATTTTAAGCATCAATTAAATTTAATCGAGTATCCTTTTATAATATTTCTTTTGGGCTTGTTTCTCCTGTAAATTTCGCGAAATGATCATATACCTGAAATACTGTTGATCTAAATTGTATTTACTATAAAAACACAATGACATATATATATATATATATCCTTCTCATAGATCCCTCTTACAGAGATATAAATTATTTGTCAGAGCTTTGATTGGCCGACTGTCACTTTTGTAGAGCAACTTCTCGGAGAGGATTTAGATCGGGCAGGTCTACTGTGGACCAACTTTCTGTAGTTAAATTATTCTCGCAAATAATATTAGAGTACAATGTCGACTTCCGCGACGTTTTATTGATTTTTATCTACGACAGCGTCAACCGGGAAAAATTCAGAATCATATTTGAAATGTGAATTCCAGGTTAGCTGATGAGGTTGTCGTACCCGTACGCTCCAGTGGCACCATGTCGGAATCCTTCAACGATGACGGGAATCAGACAGGGCGATGCACTTTCTCCGCTACTTTTTAAATATTACCTTTAAAGCAATTATCAGGGACCCTGGCAGACCGGGATATGCAAATCCATGGAATAATAATATAATATACCCAGCCTTTATAGATGACATCGACGTGGTGACTAAATCGAGGTCGGATGCTATGGTGGCACTTACGTCTATAGATGGAGCAGCTGCCACACTTGGAAAGTCAATACATTATGAGAAAACTAAATATACGGCGATATCGAGGGTGAATGTTGGAGGTTGCACTTCCGTGAGTGTCAATAATAAAAATATTGAAAGGCTTGGAATTTCAAATACCAAAGATCCATCTTTACGGATGATGAGTGATAAAATAACGTCTAGGTTTCGACTTAACAAAGGTTAAAGTTGACAAAACGTTTACGAAGATGGATTAGACGGGTGATTTCCCTTTACAATAAGATCGTTCCAGAGACAACATTGTCGCATACAAATATGAAACATAAATAGAAATGTTATTAAAAACCGCATCAATATATTTTTAATATTCTACAACCTTCCTTATTTCAGTCGCTGTAGTTAACAAAGCATATTTATAAATAGAAGGAATATGTTTTTTTTAATAATAACTCTTCGTTTATAATGATTTTCATTTCTCTCTCAAAGCTGCATAAAGTCAACGTTGGCAAGCAAAATACCTAAAAAAAAAGGACCCCGACGATACTCACTGTAAACAGAAGCACATCTAAAAAAGGCTTCCATGGTAAAACTTTAAGCACAGAACAGCAAGCTTGCGCAAAACGCAAGGAATACATATTGAAAAATCCTCAATATTTTGCATGAACAACATCAATACCTGGATATTTGATTATGTTATTCTTATTGTATTGATTTACAAATACTACCAGTAGAATAATTTCTTCATCAGATTACATGATATAATATTTCATCGAACTAATAAGTTGCTTTCATAGGGCATTTCTCGCTATTTCAATGTAGTTCATAGTTGCATAATATGCTACAAACAGAGTCAATAAGGTACCCGGGGGTGAAAATAATCCCTATTCACGTAATTCATATGTTGCATAATAATTTACATGTTGATAATCTGAAATGGAATCTAAAGAACTTTCAAAACATGCATTCGAGTCCATGTAAATTTTACTACGATCTGTTGAATTTTGACTCGCATGTAAAGTTAATTTAAATAATTATACAATGTAGCGAATGTAAGCCATGTAATGCATTATGTAAATCATTTGAGATACTAATATTAAATCACCAATGATACGTATTTAAGCAAAAGTGTAAGAGTTTGAGGATTATAATGTATTTAATCGATCGGATTGGAAGACATCATGAAGCGATTTTTTTCCACAGTCCTGATTTAATCCTTAAACATTAACCCTTTGAGTAGTGATCGTTTCAAGCGCGTGCGCTGTTGCCTGTTGGGTGGTGACACGCAGGAGGCTCGGAGGAATCATCGGTTGACCTTGGCTGCGGGAGGACGTCCTTCCCGCAGCCAGATCTCTCTCTCTCGTGTGAATAAATTCAGACGCTACATTATGTCGTTTATGCATCATTATTAGTCGATATATACAATCGTGCGATGGACGCAAAAACGCACTACGTTTTATTTGTCTCTATCTCCAAGCTCAACGTACAAGAGTGCTCTTTCTGAATCACTGGAATTCGCAAATACGCGATCATCCTGCCATACAGGTTAAAATACACTTGAAATGGACAACTATACTTGGATTATATATAACCGACGCTAAGCGTCGACATCTAAGCACATATCATAATATGTGTATTTGTGGGTACGTTCAAAAATTAAAATTGTTCAAATATACTTATTAAACAGATGTAAAAAATAGCATCTCTAATGTAATCTAATTGGTTATTTGTAAAAGAAATACTTATTCGACTAATCTTCATTTACATGTAGCCCTGCTTGATTTGTTATTTATCTCAGTATTATTTTATTCAAAAGCAAGATGATCGATCCGAAATGTATATCCGATTGCGTACTCTTAAATGTATTAAAACTTTTTTCCACGGCCTGAATTTGATCGCAAGCCTTTATAAGTCCAAGAATTAACTCAATACGTACGATTGTGTGTTATATAATTCGTAGATTATCTCGGCTGTCGCATAATCGACAAGATAGAAATAAGTAAGATCGACAGTTTATCGGGAATTTATCAGGATAAAGGACACTAGGGGCGTGAGGTATATTATTTTTCCACGAAATGTTTTTCCCAACAAAGAAATTTAGGGAAAAACAAATAAATAAATAAGGCGAAATTCAAACGTCTGATTAAATAATGTATATGATTAAAGCATTATACCTCATGGGAATCTCCTTAATGATGTAAACTTGCTCAACGACGATCAATCTTATATATATCCTATCTTTAGCAGATCTATTAGTAGGGTCTTCTTAAGCGTATTATGTTCATACGACTCAATTTATCTTACATTTCATTACACCCCTAAGTTCACATAAGAAAAACATTTCCAAAGAAATCTCATAGACGAGTTGGCTTAATTGACATAATGCTTAATTGATTATTTTAACGCATATCTGAATTCGAATCAAAGTGACCATTATCTACACTTAATGTTCAATACGAAAATCATTTAATAAGACGATACATTTTATTATTATCAACCTATAACAGCATAGCAACACCGCAGAACACACCCATAGGCACCAAAATACAAAAAAATATTTACACTCTTAAAATACTTAATTATTCTTGTTCTTATAAATCGTCTTATAATATTAATTAACATTTAAATTATTATTTTAAACGATCGATGCTAGTTCAATTTGTGGACCGCGTGAACCCCCATTTGCGTATAATCAATGTTACTGATAAAATTCCTTTATGCTGAGACACGGACTGAAACTCGTAAAATCCCGATTTCCCGAAAAATTATTTATTTCCGTCGCTGCAGATGAATACTTTGATGTGATTCATAATTATATCACGGAGAAATACAAAAATTCCGAAGCCCGTATCTATTATATTTCATATCGATGTGTCCATTATTAGAGTCGATGTGTAGTAAATACATCACCGGTAATATGGTAGAATTTACGCTAAATATGTTCAAATTTAGATTGTACCCACTGTATTATTAAATACCATACTTTTCAAAGATATCAATTAAAGCATTCAGTATGCAAGAGTCTCACGCGATAGAAATGTAACTTCTTAGATCCTAGGTGGTAAATGGATTTTTTACCATTTGCTGTAAGGTATTTTTTAACTAAAAGATGAATTTTTGTGTTGTGTAATATATAATAAAATAGGCGCGCTACCGGTCTGGTGGTTGCTTAATGCTACCTATAGACACACATACACACACGCGTAGTTATGAAGTATGCGATTCCTGCGGGTACCCATTGAGATTGAGCCCTGCCCTACACCTCACTCATTAGCGAGATCATGCGCTTTTTCTTTGCCCAATTGTATAATTGGGGAATTTATACTTATTTCAACTATCCCCAAGGCATCCACAAGCAGTAGTGAGAGTTTATTAACTAGGAATTATATCAATATTTGGCTTATCGGCCAATCAACACCAAATCCAACCAAATGATGTTAGAAGCTTTAGTAAGTCAACCGCTCGATTCGTCTAGTGGTCCTAATATCCAATTGTTTAAAATATTTAATAAGAACAGGGTCTAAATTGATCAAAGCGATTATAAAACAATAATTTATGATACCACGTCTTCAAAAATCATAGAAAATTTTGATGTAGACAGGATTTATTTTACTCAAAAACAACTTTAAATTTATCAACCTCGAAATGACTATAAAGAGTTACTGAATCTTTCCATAATTTACTTGAAAGGACTTTGCTGGTCTTCACTGTGCTAGACGAATGGCTAAAGCTATGTATTGCCTGAATATTTTCTTATTTAAACATCAGTTTAAACTGACAAAAATAGAATAGAAAGCAATGAAAGATATATGTATATTTACAGTCTAATATATATAAAATACTGGTTCAAATCCCACCGAGATACGACTTACAGTTATTAAAGATCTTGCATCCTTTGAGAGTATAAACCAAACAATGCACAAAGTTGCTATGAAAAAATACTGGGCCATTTATGATATTTATCGGAAGAATTGGTGTTTTTTGCATTTTTTGACGACGAACTTTCAGTTCAAGATAAGAAAAATATGATAGATGCACTAAGAATTAAAGTTCCTGTTATAATTACTATTTTGTTATCCATTGGGGTCTTGCTATGGGGTTTCTTTTTGACTCTCAATTACGCTGAATATTTGCAAATTTCATCAAATATTACTCTTACTTTTATTGAAATATACCTAAACGATATACGTTAAATGTCAATTTGTAATCAATACAATTGATAATCAATTTTACAGTAGTATGTACGTTCAATTAATTTTTCCCTTATTTTTAAACATGGTGGTCGCAATATGGATGGCAATATCGAATGAATAAATCAATACCGTATTTGGCATTCCGTACTAAATGCCGGTTTACATTGTATGAAATATTGAAAATATGTAATTACGAGGGACACTCAAATCTAACCTGGCATTTTTGTTTATTGAATCACAGACCGACATGGACCTTAATAATAGTTAAGGACCTAGTGTCAAACAGTCAAATAAACTAGTCAAACACTAGGATGAGACCCTAGTGTTTGATTGATTGATCGAGGAACAGTCTGCTGGAAAAAATGATTCACCCAATTATACTGGGAAACTCTTAAACACACACCTTATAGTCTTGATGATGACTTGGCCCTATGTGACTGTCATATGTTTAGTCCATGGAAAAAGGCATTAAGAGGGCAAAGATGTCAAGACAACGCTACGATCGAACAATATGTGCGCAACTGGTTTTCGCAGCAGCCGGCTTCATTCTTTAGTACCGGGATCCAGAAGTTTATCCGAGGAAATAATTGTATTTCTAATGAAATAAACTACGTGAAAATAAGATACTCCATTTGTATTTTTCAAGATCACTAATAAATTTGTACAGCTAAATTCCGGGCCACGTCTGAATCGCCCTCGTACATATATACGTCGATAATTATAGGGACGAATCTCATTCGAAGCCGTAGCAAAAACATCTGTCGTAATGTGGACGTCCTAAATACCCCGAATTTATTATTGATACACCCTCATAAGGGCGATAGATAATACATTATTAAACCCTAACCGTTGTTAGATATCATACAATATGTAAAATAATTACACACTCATTACAAATAATTTCCACTTTACATAGGCTGGATATAAATAGCATGGATATCCATGGTAAATTTGGTTCTACCCATTTTATTTTTATCGAATCATGTTACAAAATATATTTTTTTAATATTATACAGGTGTTATAATAGAATAAACATTATAAGTCATCCAAAATGGAAATTTCCATAGATTTTCACAGGGGCAAAAATGTGTTTAATATTTTCCCATTGGCTTCCCCACGTACAAGAAATCTTAATGAAATGCTGAGTTTTCTTAGCACAATTTGAAAGATTGGTCACATTTTAATGGAATATTAAATAAATTCATATAAATAAGCGCACCTATATATATGTAAATGTTTTTACTTGGGTATTTAAAACCCGGACTGGTCATACAAGCGCCCTTTACCAACCTTTGGTCCATGTAAACCACCCTCGAACAGAGTTTTCAGGATACCACCCTATTCACTCCCTCAGCAGGAGGAGAGGAGTCATGAGGAGGTTGACTTCAGTCCAACATGCTCGGGTATAAGGGAAGAATAAAGGTAAGAGAGCTATCTGTAAGTTCACTTAAAGGTGTCGGCAGCAAGGACCATCCTTTCTTATCGTGTATGAAAATGAGTCGCCATTCTAATTTGCCAGGTGAGCGAACTAGAAAAGTCACGAATGAGCAATTCTATAAGAAAATTAAAAATATTTGTCATGATGACTCGAATGGTGAGGAACGAGAGTAGACCTTTGCTGGCTGAGGAACTGGATGTTTTCGGATGCTAGAGAAGATATTTCAAAAACCTTCTCGACAGTGCGCCTGTAGACCTAAAATAATCACCTGAGACATTGATAAATAATATTGCAAATATTCCTCCGACTTTGAGTTTAATATCTATTTGCGTGGTCTCTGGAGGGGTGGACGACATCCCGGCAGAGTTCTTGAAATGGGGAGGATACTCTCTGCTTATGGGCTTGGTCTGTCAATATGGCAGAGCGAAGTTATGCCTTCTAAGTGGAGAACGGCCGTAATATGCCCCATTCATAAGAAAGGGAATAGGCTTCTGTCCTCCAACTACAGAGGCATATCCCTTCTAAATATTGGCGTACAAATTATTTGCAAGAATGGTCGGATGGCTGTCGCCCATCATGGAAGATCGACTGTGGACCAATTGGCATTGGAAAATATTGGAAATACAATGTCGATTTCTACTACATATTTATAGATTTCTACAAGGTATACGACAGCATAAACAGAAAAAAAGCTCTGGAGGACCATTTTAGAGATGGGGATAATGTGCGTGGGTGAATACTGGAGGCCTGTGAGTGTCAACAATCATTGAATGCAGAATCGCAACAATGGCGTGCCAAAGCAGGTGCCCGCTACGGTCCATCAACGGTCCGAAAAGCGGACCGATTGAGCATACAAATCTTATGGCCACTCCGTTCTCTTTTAGGACCTTTTGCGGTATTTTTTATGATCTGACTATCATGGAAGCAACGTAGCGTCTAGACACTTTAACAAACATTATGATATTATTTAATATATTGCATTTATAACCGTATTAGTTAACTTAAAAAATGAATTGGATTTTGTACCAAGTTGTTGTGTATCAAGTTGGTAGTAGTTTACGGGGGTTAAACATGAAAGAAAATATTTTTAAAACTATTCGAACCCCTCCGGGATGAGATCTCAGACTCTGAAATCATGGAGTCAAATCTAGAGGTCATGGACATGTACGACGAAGCGCCGATAACAAGCTTCGTTCGAAACCGCCGTCTCCAATGGGCAGATCATGTGGTACAGATCTCTTGAACCATTGTAGACTCGGGGCCGAATGGTAGTAGACCCGTCGAAAGACCTCGTCTACGCTGGGATAGACTTAAACACCGCACGTCTGGGCCTGGGCAATTTGATGGAGAAGGCTCAGGATAGACGAAAATGGCAAAATGTGCTATCAGTGGACGGGGATGAATAAAATATTGCATAAATTAATTTAGGAAATTTCCCCTATTTACATTGGAACACTCCTGAAAGCTGAAACGAGATGCAGCCTTTCCGAAACAATAGCAATGTTACAACCTGTCAACCGTTGATGCATGATTTGTATTTTCCCTGAAAACTATTTTATAATACACATTCAACTATAGCCCCGAATAATTTTGATAGCGCCTTGAATGAGTATGTCAAAATAGCGAATATATTCGAACATTGTAAAATTCGCATTATTTAAATGCAACTCTGCACAAAAGCACTTGCCGTTGAATTGTTTATTTAGTAATCTAGCAATGTGTTTTAGCATTCAATTTCTAACGCATCAATCAATGAGTTCGTAATCAATTTGCAATGGAAACGAGTTAAGAGATTTTTTACAACCCTGACATTTAAGACATAGGGCCTATGTGTGAAACGTAGCAAAAGACCCCCTTAATCCTCCAAAATAAATGCCGATTTATATGCAAAATACCATGTATATTGCATACATTTAATTTAGTAACCTGTATTGATAATGATTTTTAATTATACATATGTATGAGAAACAAAGGATATAACGTGCTAATATGCATCAAAGGATGCAATTCACAAGCGTTGCATTAAAATTGCATAATAAAAAATATAATACATTGTTCCTATTTTTATATCGTATGAATGTCTGCCATATCGTTGATTTAAAAAAATGCAGCATAGCTTTTAAAAGCATCCAGAGATATCTCGAATTAATTAAATTGCACCAGCCGCAGTTATAGTTATATTAATATTTTTATTCATCATCCAAATTGCTTTTTTCTGAAAGGAATGCCCTTTTATCTGATATATATTAAATATTCATATTTATATATATTACTTACTATTGAATAATTTATAGTCTTTTTAAAGTGGCTCGAATTTTTCTAATAAATTTGATGGATGGAGGTGGACGGGCATCGGACCGAAATACTTTATTTTCTAGATAACTCTTTATCCAACACGAGTAAGAGAAATCTGGCTGCGGGAAGGACGTCCTCCCGCAGTCAAGGCCAACCGCTGATTTTACTTGATAACCGCCTCCTGCGCGTCATCACCCAACCGGCAACGATGCACGCGCGAGAAGCGATCGGTTGGTAATTTTTGGTAAAAAACATTTTTGAATTGAATTGTCTGTTTTCATTCATAATGCCATTTTAGCATTTAAAAGAATTTTTTTCTTTGAACTTTTTATTTAATTCGTATGGACAGTTATGATATACACTCGGGCCTCGTATAATAAGGTTATATGTTTCCGCAAAAGATACTATCTTACAAATGGAAGTGTTTGTTAAAATAATTCTATCAAATATATTGCATAAAATGATAATGGAAAACCTGATGCATTACACTTTTTTATTGAAGTGATGAAACAGTACATACAATATAAAAATATACTGAGGTGTGTTGAAATATTTTTCAATGCATAATTTATATAAATTTTTCATACAATCGCCATTTATTCGCTTTGGATATGATAAATTAAATTCTTAAATCGTCACGTGCAAATATTTTTGTTAAATGCTTCTACTATGTATCGATCGACTGCAAAACTTCCGGGATCGGTCTCAGGTTACTAATCCAACCCTATGTGGGATACGAAGGGTGAAATGTATTTAGGAATTAGCTTTGTAACGCCATTTGGAAATTCGAGCAGCCTTAATTCAATTTGGCTACCCAACATGTCAATTTGACGGAATATGTCATCGCCCCATGGCGATGCACTGTTGCGGATTTCTGATATGAAATCTGATCACAATTCGCACGTAACTAAATCAGTGTCCATGTTAAAAGTGCAGCGTATGATGGTTTCAGGCGAACCTCCAATTACGACGATGTTAGCTAAGCATCGCGTCGTCTAAATTACATTTTCACCACAGGATAATCAACTTACACGATCAGCTTAATTCTCGTGAAAGGACGCTTAACACGTATATGCGCATTATCTTTCCTGGCAAAATTAGCTAAGAACATTTGCTAGTTGATGTTGTGCTTCGAATTTAGAGCATTCCAACATAGAGCCAGCATTATTATGATTTCGCATCCGAAATTGATGCAATTTAGTTGAGTAATTAATCTGAATTGTTATATATATTTTCATCGCAGTTAATTGGCTTTAATCCCGAGATGATCCGAACAATGCAGCGGGAAATACAATTGCCTCCATCAGAATTTGTATCAAAGTCCTTTGTTTACCGTGCAAATGCTCCAAACAATGAGCTATTGGTTTTAGTACTATCCCAGATCGAATTAAATATAATAATTTGAACGAGATCAGCGTATTCTTTGTATTGTAGTTTTATGTAACAATAGCAAAAAGCCTTTTGTTTCAAGCAAACCTGGAAAAAGTGCCACTCGTTTTTCAATACTTTCAATAGAATGAAAATTTATATCTGGTTCATCTATCGTATATGAGAATGCATAATATACGATTCTGAGCAATACCTAATTAATTCACGACCATTCACTGCTTAAAGTGATTGATGAATTTCGCTCTGGCAAAATGCGAATGTTGTACTAACCAATTTGTAAGAGCGGCTCGCGAGCCGCATGCGGCTCTTTGCATAGACGCTTGCGGCTCTTTGGACATAAACTCCAATTTCACTTCATCTCAAGCAGTCTTATAACTAATAAGTTTATGAAAAAGAGTTTAAATAAAACATCTTAAACTTTTATTCCTTAAAATCCATATTAGGTGTATCGATTTTTCTCCGAGCCCGTTCCTAGGTCCGTTCTTCTATCGAGCCGTGATGTTGCTGGACAAAAGGATGGGAATAGACGGGCGTCGAATAGAAAGACTCTCTTCTTTAAATAACGATTTATTCCACACGAGAGAGAAAGAGAGAGATATATGGCTGCAGGAGGGACGACTTCCCGCAGTCAAGGCTAATCGACGACTCCCTCGACTCCCGCTTCCTGCGCGTCACTACCCAATCGGCAACGCAAGTGCAATATCTCCGCAGGGCCACAAGAGATGGCGCTGTTAAAATAACACACTGCACCTGAAGAGAGACGGAAGATGGCGCTGTTAATCTTCAATTGAATTGAATTGAATTTTCATTGAAAACAAAACATGTTGACAACAATTTTTATTGGTACTAATTTTGTGACTTCCCCATTAAATTTCCATTAACCATTCCGATGTATTTACTCTATTTGCGAAACAAATAAATAAATGTATGCCCAAATTTTTATATGGAGCTAAAACGAACTCTTGATTACGATCACATTGTGTAATACGTCCTATTATGGATAGCTGAAATCGATTGCTACTAGTCATTATGTTACAAGTACATGGAAGGCTGTATGTCCAAGAGAGACTCAGTTACGTACATCATACGATACCCAGTCGTAACTACTTTAAAGTTACTTCATTGAAAGTTTTCTGCAATGGAAAGTTAGATTGAACATCACAATCGATGCCATTTATATCGCTGGGAATAGATAGATTTTTATCTTAGCTTTGATGCAGATAAAATACTGAAGTTAATAGAAAAACGATCTTGCCTTCAAAGTGGACACATTTTAATGAATTTCAACATCGTAATGACGTTGAACTTTTGTAGTGCGAAAAAAATCTACAATAAAAGTCCTCGAATAGTTCCATAGGACAGTAGAATTGAAATACAGCGTAATCTATTATGCCCTATGAAGTTATCTAGAATCTTAATTTAAAATTGGATTCATTTTTAATAGAAATCTCTTACTTTTGCATAAATTTTCAATCCTTTCAAATAAATTAGTGGTGTTTTTAAATTAAAATAAACAAATAATTTCCTTCCAGAAAATTTTGCATATAGACATTCGTTGTCATGATGGAATATGATTCATTTTCAATTGATGAAATTTTGGCAATTACCTTTGAATCTTTTATTTGGTTTGAGTGTTTAAAAATTATTTTCATCCCTATGCCCGTGGGCAACGGTTGAATCCCTTGGATAATGCTGTGGAGTAGAGGTGTGCAAAGCCTTGTCGGTTTGTTCATCAAACGCTGCTGGGGTAACTTAGCTAACATGAGTTGGGTGCGCAGGTCACCCTGTTCTGCATACCCATAAAGGGGTGTGTGCAACAGGGTGCTGCAACCCCCTTCAAACTGAGGTTGGACTCGTGATGACAGTGAATCCCTTGAATTTAGCATAACCTTAGTCCTTCCTCCTCCATCGCACATTCGGGTGCACATAGTCTGAAGCTGACCTTTCCCGTGGAAACCTCGCCTCCCCTGGAGGGCGTGGAGCAAAAGGGATGAGCACCTGGACGCTCTGCGGGGTTGCGGGGCTAAAAGATCAGTGGAAGACTTTCTTTGTGTGGCTAGTCCTGGGTAACCCGGAACAGATCATACAGCAGCGCAGGAAATGGGTTCGATTAATAATGAACCCCCAATCCATTCAGTCGCTGCCTAATGTCTGTCGTCTTGATCCTAACATTAAAATAGGCTCAATAGTTGAAAAGAATTATTTGGAGATGAAAATTCCTAGACTAATTTCAACAACTCGAACGCAATATCAAGGACTTTTTCAGGATCGTAATAAAAAAATGTATGATCCATCACAAATCTCATCAACCACACCAAATACTCTATTTTATATTTTAATCAGCCTTGGAAATTGACAATAGGTGTTCATTTGTGGTCGTTTTTTCGCAATTCCTGCAAAAAAATCCTACAAACTTATAGAGTGATGATTTACCTTTCGACAAAATTATGTTCATAGATATGTTATATAACGATAATAGAGTGTAAAATATGGACTTTGTCGCATTCTGGTGTACAAGTATTTATAGCATTTCTTTTCATCTTTAACTATTATTTTTTAAGCATCCACATAGAAACATATAACGCGCATACATTTTAATACCCAATTTTATTGTATTATTAATAATTAGCGAATTTTAGTACATGATTTTATCTCATATAGTACATTTGATGGATAGAAATTTCCTGGAAATTTTCAATTCCAAAATTTTCCACACAATAAGTGGTATGAGAGACTATAATGTTGTAGTTCAAACACGGATATTTAATGAAAATACGATAGTAAATTTTGTACGGGGCGATGTAGAGCTTTTAATGAAATGGCTTTAAATTATCGATTACAACAAGCGCTCATGTCTAAATGGTCCAAGTGAAATTGGTTTCAGATTAAATTTGCAAATATGTTAAATTATAAACTGCATAAACGCAGATTTGATCTGCCAATTATTCAGTCGAAAATGACTGAAAAACGCTAAATTAAATAGAGTCGAGAGGGGGAAATAGAATATGTAAATCCTGAAAAAATGCACAGTTTAATAGCATATTAATTATGAATGTCATAGAAAATGGTAATATTTTCGAGGCAACAAAGAGAGTGTTCACGTTTCGCGAAAATGTATGTATATTGTAAAATTCTAGCGCGAATATCATTAAAATTTATATACAGAAAAAACTCGATTATCCGGAATCATAATTGATGGACAAGGATTATTTGCATCGCAATTTAACCACTCGCTTACATCTTCTACATTAAATAGAAAGTTATGATATTCATCCTATATATTTTCTCCGGGAGTTTTCCCAGTGTGGGAAGCAACACTATGATTCGATACGCCTCTGGGTCTTCTGGTTGTTTGTTCATCTTTGGTTTCGTAAGAACGGCAACCAGTCCTTAAGAAAGACGCCTGTCTTGAAACACTCCTGAAAAATGAAACAAAGATCGAGGTCGATCTGCCGAAAGGCCCTTTTGAAGATGCGTCCATCGATGTGATCCAGTCTAGACGATTTCATTGGGCAGATGTTTCTTACAAGAACTTCTAGCTCCTTTAAGCTTGGTGCTACAGCATCTGGAACCATGTAATACGATGTAATATCTGCTTCCAATCTAATGGTAATGAATGTGTTTGCTGAAAGTATATCAATGAAAAGCCTTTCCCCATGAATTTCAAGTTCCCTGATACCATGTTGTCCTTTGATTTTTTCAAGCCAGCCCAAACTTGCTTTGAAGGTAGAATCTCCATTTAATTTTGTATTAAAAATAATTGCTTTTTCACACAATAATACACCAGATATTGGCTCTCCAGTTGATTTTATAACTTCTGTATTTCCTGATTTTTTCATCCTTCCTTCTTAAATTAAATAATTTGTTAAGTATGACGACAATCTTTGGAACTATAAATGCACAATGTAACGATTAAGTGCATCGGTGCAAACATACAATAATATAATATTAGCACTTAAAAAATGATTTTTTTGTAGTGTCAGTCGAAGAACTGATCACTGTCTGAACTTCTTCAGATCAATTTTAAAATATTAATTTAAATATTGGATCAATTCTTTTATAACAGTATTTTAATAGTTTGATGTGAAAATCGTTCAGAAAATATTACTGGACCTGCCATGTCATGATTGATAATATTCCATGGCAGCAATTGCATGATGGATCACAGATTTTCAAGCCAATATTATCAGATTGATTGACGCAAAGAATTGATAGTGACGACTCCATACATATTAGGGTGTCCCATAAGTTTCTTTCGTTTTCATGCTAAGAAAAAAATAAAGAAAAATTTGTATTACACCAAAATGTATTGAATAATATATGATCCATTCTGTTTTATTACCTTTCTCCATCTCCCCGGAAGCCTCATAATGTCTCTTTGCCAAAATTTCCCAGGTTTGTTGGCAAAATATTGATCAAGGTACATTTTTATATCATTTTTTGAATTAAAATTTTTAACACGTAAAGAATTTGTAGCCCAATTTTGTCAGATGATTATGGACGGATGTTCGTCGAATTTCTAACTTGTTAGCTATTTCGCGGACAGTATATCGCGGATTTTCTTCAACCATGACAATGATTAGATCTGTGTTCATTTGCGAAAGAAACTTATGGGACAACCTAGTAAAATATTTAAGCACTCTATATTTAATCGAAATAAAATCAACAAGCTAATTTTAAGTCATGTAAAATATATCTTATTAACTTTATATACATGTCATCGTATATAAAGTTAATTAGATTATGTGTCTTACTCTGTAATAGTTTCTGAAGAGCCTCCAAGTTTAATTTGGGTTGCATGTATCATGCTATAGGAATGATGATATGATATTAATTGTACACAGAACCTTCGATCATTGTTTGCAGAGCCGTAACGAGAGTATTAAGAAAGTATCTAAAATATCCCCCTGAAAATCCATTTTTTTAAATATTAAATAATACTATTACAAAACAGCATCTGATGTGTTTATTGGTCCCACTATTCGAGAGCATGCCAATCCGCTCAACACAAGTGCAAGATGCAAAACCTGGGTGTAATATCTACGTCCGAAAGGACACACTTATTCTCAACTCTGTGTGTCCAATCGGTCCGCTTTTATGACCGCTTATATCACGATTGAGCGCCTCGCAATTGCGCACCTTACCTGAACATGCCTATATAACGATTATGATCTTTCATCAAAAAACAAAGTTATCCGAAGAAGTTTAAAGTTTACATTCGATCGAAAATATTGTTATCTTTGTTTAAGAAAAAGACAGTCAATCAGTGTTGATTCATGTAAAGTAGAATGGTCAAGTAAAATAAAAAAGCATATGCAATTCTCGATCTGTATTCTGCGTTTTGCGCCCTAAGCCCAATTGCACCCGTGGCGAGCGCCCTTTTTTCCCCTCCCTGGATACGATCCTGATTGATTGTGCGATATACAATCTTCTCAAATGAATGACTAATCTTCTATGTGAAACTCTGTACGTTCGTTTGCAAGCAAATATACTGACAGATGTGTTCACGCTCTCTGAATTTAAATTTTATATTTAAGGTTTTCACGTTTAAAAGTAACATCGGCTAGAATGGAAAAATAGTGAAACTCAAATATGAAACTATGTTTTCTGTATATTGAATCGGAAAACTAAAAGCAGCATTGCAAAGGGCTTCACAAAGAGAGTATGAGCCGAGGGACTAAAATGTTTTAAAATGCAATGTCTATCAAACCATTTCCAGGTCTACACGCTTTCATGACATCGTCCCGAATTAACGCTCGAATACATTTCCATTGGAATAATATTTTCTAGTATAAATTCTCAACTAGATTTTATATTAATTTACAGTATCAATGAAATGTAAATTATTAAAATAAATATATATAGAATATTGACTTCGCGATAAAACGACGCCAAATGATCATCAAGTATATTATATTATATAAGCACAGTGGTCGACCAAATGAAATAACCACCCCATAAATGGTGAAGAAAATCCACAAAATGGTTTTGGACAATCGTCGACTGTAAGCGCGCGAGCTATCAAAAATCATTCAAAAACGATGTATATCGCATATTAACCAAACATTTGAACATGAGAAAGCCCCAAAAGAGGACGGATAGTGGCCACAAGATCTGTGTGTCCAACCGGTCCGCTTTTCGGACCGCCGACACGTCGAATGAGCGCCTCGCGATCGAACGCCATAATATGTCTATAGAACGATTACGAACTCTCATTACAAAATGAAGTTGTCCGAAGAAGACTTATCGGGTGGGTTGTTTAATTTTTACAATCGGTCGAAAATATTGTTGCCTTTATTTTATTGCGGGCTTATGCCGATTGGGTCGACCCAATGTTTAAGCGATAACAAAGAACAGAGATGTATTGGGGGTTCATTATTAATCGAACCCATTTCCTGCGATGCTGTATGGTCTGTTCTGGGTTACCCAGGACTAGCCACACAAACAGTGTCTTCCACTGATCCTTTAGCCCCAGGTGCCATCATGAGTTCAACCTGTTTGAAGGGGGCTACCCCTTTCCCATGATACTCCTATCGGTTCGGTCATTCTTAGTACTTGGCCACGGAGACGAGTCGCCGTTCGAACAGCATAAAACCGTTCTCCCCTGTTTGACTAGGCTGTTGAGGATAGTGGTGAGCCTTTGATACAGTCTCCACCTACTGTAATCGGCTGTTCCATATACCCCTTTATGGGTATGCAGAATAGGGTGACCTGCGCACCCAACTCATGTTAGCTGGACTACTCCAGCAGCGTTTGATGAACAAACCTACTCCACAGCATCCTCTACCTCTACTCCAACACCCACCCGAATAAAAACGCATAGTTAATCATTGTTGATTCATGTAAAGTAGAATGGTCAAATAAAATAAAAATCGTGTGCGAGATTAGGTTGGTATTATTTTTTCCTCATCATTTTCCGAAAATTTCAACTTGTATAATTAGGATTACCATTTTTTTCTAAGACAATTCCAGGACACATTACCCAAAGCATTATCGTTTTTAAATGCAAAAAACCTGCCTACTTGTAGGTAGTCCCGTGTTAAGGGCAACCACATTTTTAAAAAACATATATATATGCCATGAAAAACCATGTCAAAATGGTTGGTAATGGTCCCATAAAAGGTATCGCCAAAGGCCACCTAAAAAAAAAATGCAAAAAGTGGAGGACGGACGTTCGTCATGAGCAAAATAAATATAACCACTTTGAAATCTTTGTGATTTTGATCGAGAGTTTTCTCTGAAATTCCGGGACAATTTTATATTCGCCCAGGACTCTGGACAACAACAAATACGGCCAATCATAATAAAAAATTATACTTTTTTCCTTTGCCATCATATATCTCATTTTATCTCAGTCAGTCCTCAAAATTAAATTCCATTTAATTAAATAAAATTGATTGTTTAAAATTGCTAATTAATTTAGTTGCATTTTTGAATTAATTAGTGTGTTGTTTCAAAGCGAACAAAGTTTGTAACTCCACCGAAAGGGTAGGTTTTATATTACTATCTACGATATGGTCTCATTCTGAAAGTTTTCCGCGCTGAAAGTCCTGAGCTTTTCTATTTTTATAAGCGACGATGTTTTCTGCATCAAATGCCGAAGTTCCTTCTTATTTGTCCATTGTATAAAGCTCCACGCCTATTGCACTCCAACGGGAAAATGCTGAGGAAAAACTACCAATAAATGAGAAAATTTATTAAACCAGACTACACTGAACCGTACCTATGTGTTCTGCAAGCATCGTTGCTATATTTCATTTTCCCGTAGCCACTCACTCAGTATTGATTTATATGATGGACCGCGTCCGTTAATTCAAAAACGCCACTGGTGGACGATATACTAAATAAGCTGAAAAAATACGATTGCTTTTATAGTATGAAATCTAGTTTGAGGAATATTCATGCGCTGAAATCAATGTCGATATGTTTAAAAAAAATCATTTAGGTTGTCATCATAAAAATGACTCCAAAGGGTATGCATGTAAAAATAAAGAGTCATTCGATTTTTCCGAT
Source organism: Stenopsyche tienmushanensis (assembly GCA_008973525.1). Lineage (NCBI taxonomy): Eukaryota > Metazoa > Arthropoda > Insecta > Trichoptera > Stenopsychidae > Stenopsyche > Stenopsyche tienmushanensis. The sequence goes on along the minus strand of WACJ01000411.1, from coordinate 163,105 downwards.
CCGACCACGGATCATGGTTTTGATCCTGGCAAGAGACGCAACGAAGGTATAAAGCGCCCGCGATAAGTATATAATATGCGATCGATCGATTAAACAGGACGGAGTGGCCATAAGGTTTGTGTGTCCAATCGGTCCGCTGTTCGGACCGCTGATATGACGAATGAATGCCTCGCGATCGGACGCCATACCTAAACTTGTATCTACAGAACGATTAAAAACTCTCAGTATAAAACGAAGTTGTCAGAAGAACACTGATCGGGTGGATTGTTTAAATTTTACAATCGATCGAAAATATTATTGTCTTTATTTTATTGCGGGCTTATGCCAGCTTGGTTTTCCCAATGCTTGAGCGATAACGAAAAAAAGATTAAACAACTTGTTATATATCGAATATATAAAAATCAATGTTTGTTTGTCCGTATTTAATGCGCTACCATACCGTTCATTTGATTACAATAAAACTTTGTCAACTTATTGTTTACATTTGCGGAAATAACATAGGCATAGTAAAAATATTATTTGTCTACGCAGTTTGGCAAGAAATTTAGAAATGTTAATTACTATTTGGACTGGTGGATTTAAAAAAATGTTGATAGAATATACTCAGCGGTCAGCAAAGTGTGGTCCACGGACCCCCAGTGTCCGCAAACGCAGTAAGCAAATTGTCATATTTTGTGTGCTTAATATCATCGTGTTTTTCAGGAAAGATGTCTACACAAAAAAATTTACTGTTTGGTATGCATTTTGGGAAAATTGAATCATTGGACTACGTTTCTTCAAAGATGTCCTGGAATTGCTGTAACTGTGAATGCTGAACGAAAACAATCAATATTGAGTGACTTTTATGGCCACAATTGAATCATATTGGTGTGTTTGTTGTCTATTTCTAACAAGAGGACAATACATGTCACACAATTCGAGAAAATATTACAAATAAAAACATCTAGGTGTCACATTCGAAAGATCCTTTATATTTGTTTCAATGTCGAATTGCGCTAAATTCACATAATCGTCAAGGATTTAACGATATATAATTTGAATATAATAGCATCATTTCTGGTCGTTAGATTCTAGGAATATTTCAATTCAAAACAATGAATAGCATGGGGTATACTGCATGCCTTTTTTTTGCTAAATAGGGATGACGTCTTTGTTTCAGTAGGGTCGTAAAATTGATGATACCGACGTAATGATGCGTAATTCGATATAACGACGCATAATGAGACTATTGGAACATAGCGACGCCTTGCTCAACTGCATCGCTGTATATAAAACGGTCACTTTATGATAAAATTGCCCTGAATTAGCCGTTTTTCTTACCACCTGGTGGTGGAAAATAGACTAGTGGCTAATGTAAAAATAATGATATGGATGAATAACATGGATTTCAAATAAATACGGTAATTCTGATGACATGATGCATCGTAAGTTTAATAATATTCAAATTGAATTCGTTTTACGGATCTAAATAGGGAATAAAACGAATAATATTTATCGTCTGTGGAACTATGATCGTATGAGCTTTTGCGGGACTTCCTCGTCGTTAATACGTCATTAAAAGAACTGCCCACTTTCCAATAGCAAATATAAATTCTTAAAGAGCACTATAAAATCCCTCTAAAAGCAAAGCACACATAACAATCTTATAAAGCTGCTTAAAGTTGACAAATACATTTCAAAAAGAGAAATCTTAGAACGATCTTTTGTTAAATGGCCGTCCCTATCATGCTCCGAATGCACGTAAAGAGGAAACGCCACCCACTTTAGAAACCGTCGGTTTATGTTACAAATTAAAAAAAAACGCAGAACCCTTTCGAGTAAATATTTGTTGGTGTAAATATTTTGAAATCCTGAGATCTGAGAATAACATTCATAATTAATATCCTTCGTGTTCCGTCCATAAAGCGAATTATACTTATAGAAAAGGCCGAGCATCTATTACATACTAAAAATTTTGCACAAAACCGAATACATTTTGCGCAGAAATCGATGTATGCTTAAATATAGATAACTGCCTTAAATGTCAAATTGTACCATATCTATCGAGGTAACACAATAAGACCAGATCAAATGTCAAATTTTACATGCAAATTTACGCAAAGCTCTAAAATATTTGTAACAAAGAGTGATCATGATGGCTTATTTCTGTCTTTTTATCTTAATGTGACATTATTGGACGTAAGCGATCTCCTCTCGAGAATTTTTCTCCGGCTTATAAAAAGGCTATTTGAGCAGATATTATAGATGAACATAATATTCAATGCTCGATTTTTTTAATTAAGGATATCTTCAATAGACGATAGTATTACGAGTTCGTTCCTAGACTTTTATTGCTAAGACTAACATCCGTCAGATTGGACGCGATTGGAAAGATTAATATTAATCCTGATTCCTTGCCTTTGATAAAGTACACGCCGGTATGATTATTCAAATAGTTCATCTGCTATATAAGTAGTTATCATTTTTTTTAAAAATTGGATCGACGAACATTAGGGGATGGATGTATATACAGGATGTTTTGCACATGGATCGAAAATATTTTTTTTGCTACGTTTCACACAAAAGTCCTATATCTTAAGTGTCCTGGTTGTTGAAATAAAATTTATGTTATTGTTGTATATTTTTGATCTAAATCAGTGATTCCCAAAGTTGTCTATATCGACCCCCAGGGGTCTATGACAACCTGTAAGGGGTCTACGTCAGCGAAAAAAAAAATTGGGGTCCATGAAACGAAAATGGGGGTCCACGATAATGGATCTCAACACATACACTGATAGTACTTATTTACTTACATCATATTATTTTATAATATAAAGACATATTTTTTAGACAGGGTTGGTTGACGGAATACTACATTCGGCAGACAAAGCTGTCCAATATGATGTTTGTTTTTTTTTAATGACGTTAATAATTTAGCTCGTGACGGTGCACGAATTTTTTTTTTTTTTTTTTTATATATTTTTTTTTATTTTTTAATTTTGTCCAAAATTTTGGTAAATCATAATGTCAATGTCGTGCAATCTCCGTCCGTCGGTGTCTGAAAAGTTAGCAGACGACGTGACCCCAAACCATTATCGAAGGAGTTAGGTTGGGGTATGTTAGGTTGGGGTATGTGAGGTTGGGCTATGTGAGGTTGGGGTATGTTGGGTTGGGTTAACCAAACCTAACATACCCCAACCTCACATAGCCCAACCTCATGGTATGTTGGGTTGGGTTAACCAAACCTAACATACCCCAACCTCACATAGCCCAACCTCACATAGCCCAACCTCACATAACCCAACCTCACAAAGCCCAACCTCACATACCCCAAACCTAACATACCCCAACCTAACTCCTTCGATAATGGTTCGGGGTCACGTCGTCTGCTAACTTTTCAGACACCGACGGACGGAGATTGCACGACATTGACATTATGATCTACCAAAATTTTGGACAAAATTAAAAAAAAAATATATATATAAAAAAAAAAATTAATTCGTGCACCGTCACGAGCTAAATTATTAACGTCATTAAAAAAACAAACATCATAGTCGACAGCTTAAACAGCTTCGTCCGATTAAATTTTTCTCTCTAGTGAGAGGCAGATTGAAACAACAGACGACACGATAAGTTTTTATTACTGCCACATAGTACATCATCGACGGGAAGATTGGTTTCTATTTACAAAATAAACATACTGGCAAACTTGAAACTCATCCTTGCTATTGTGTATCCATTTTTTTTTTTAATAAATACTTCTATTTTTATTCCGGGAACGAAATATGCGACCTAATTGAAAACATATCATATATACTTGTCGACTAGATATTGGACAGTTTTTTTATTTCAACGACATTGCAAGTGGTATCTCTCAGGTATTTCAATGGTGGCTACTAGATCGATATGATCTGTCTACTACCCGACAGAAAATAAATATACCAATTAAATGGTACGGCTGTAATCCTTGAATTGCTTCTTCATTCGACTGTCCGTACTTATTATGAGACAATGAAAAAATATTTTTAAAATCCACCAAACTAAATGCTATCAATTTAAAATATAATATATAGCTAGAAAATTTAGGCCTGTGTATATATTATACTATTTAATGGAATTAGTACATGCAAATATAAAATATATATATATACTATACATAAAATTATGTTTAAAGTAAAATATAACTTTATATTATGTAGCATGGTATTCATTAAAACAATTCAAACACATATGAGATGATTTTGGACAATTAGAAAAATATGTTGAGACCAGTGAATCTAATCCCGGGATCCCGGACAGTTTTAGGTGCTCATGAATCCCGGTCCCCAAATTTTAACTTTACGAACGTCTTTCTATAATGTCTTCCAGACGACAACTGTCTATATGTCTTTCAAGATCGGCCTCGAAACTTGCATTGCTACCCTTGTCTGTTCGCACTTGCTTATATTCACTTGGTTTTCGTTAGTTTGGCTAATGACAGAGTAATCGGTGAAGCCCCGACTATCGATTTTGGGCCCAGTGAGAAACAACACTGATTCAGGCTGGGCGACGAGAGTGTTGTCGTTGTAATCGTGTATAAATTTTTAAGCCTTGATTTGACAATACGAAGGAAACCTTCAAATCATGAAACATCGCATTTAGGTCAGGTTTTAGAATACATTATTGCTCCACAAATAATATCAATAGAATTCCATTTTATTTGGATACATTCCACAAGTATGATATGATATTTTTTACATTTCCCCGAATTGACATGTGTGCAATTTTTCGTGAATTTCAATTCAGACAGTAGACCCGCTGTAATCCAGCTCCGGTCTAATCCGGCGCCTCCTGTAGTCCAATATCCTAATACAAATATAGTACATATGTACCGCAAAACTTTGTCAATGTAAAAAATACAAAAGTGTGTTCTAGACCACCTAAATGGTGATGAATCTTTTTTTAAGTTGGCAAGTCAGTAGGGCGTAGGACGATCCACAATTTATGATACAAAGAAGAAACGCGAGAACATTCAAAAGTTTGTCTCCGCCATTGATTGTAGGCCAGGTAAGAGGCAAACTTTCAAGAAAGCTGTTGCTTTCTTCAGGGAAAAAAATAGGCATACGACTATTTTTGGGCTCATATTGGCCATGAATGCAAAGTTATTTTACAAAAAGAAAGTTTAAAAGAATACTTAATAACTAGCAGGGGATATTTTTAACGCTTCAAAAATCGTCATGAAACACGTTTGCTGGCGGAAATCGATTTTTATTTTTTCGGATTACAAGTACTCCTTTCCAAAAATATCCGGACTACAAGGGGTCGGTGGCAGTACTCTATAATCCGAAAAATTGGACATTCGGAAGCCGCATTGCAAAATGTTTGTCGGGTCTTCTGAACCGTAATTTTTATGATCGAAGTTGCAAACTTTTTTTTTTCTAGATGGGTTTGAATCATTTATCTCAAAATTCACTCTGGATTTTCACTATTTTTGTTCTTTTTTAGGAAGTTTGCTTAAAATACATATTGTTAATATAAAGTTTTATTCCAATTGAAAATTTAATATAGAGATTTATTCCATAATTCTTTATTTGAGTTCTTTAGAATAAGAAGGGGCGGAAGTGAGATGCATTGTAATGAAAAACTTTATATTGAATCGGATGTCCATTCTATCTATGAAAGCTTTATTAACAGTTGTCTGGGGATGTGGAAATAGTCAGGATACGATTAATGAATATATTATAAAAGAAGCAGCACAAAGCTAATAAGCATATCCTGCATACAATCTCATTTATATAATAGGCAATTACATCTATGTGCTATCAATATATCAAGAATTTAACATTGTATCGGCATTGCACAGTCCTTACATAATGATAGAATGGTGACACTTTTGACGCTGAGGATGAGACTATTTGAAAAAGCATTTTTTCTCTTGTAAAAAGAAAAGCTACTAAATCGAAACATTCCCATCCTCGGAAACAGTGACATAACTACTAATTGGATAGCTTAGACGACGCCTAGGAGCAGTAACTATCTAATCTTTGTGTACATTTATACAGTACATATAAGTATTTAAAATTGTTATATTAACCTTTCTCGACCGGTGATGTATTTACTACACATCGACTCTAATAATGGGAATATCGATATTAAATACAATAGATACGAGCTTCAGAATTTTTGAGTCCCTCAGTAATAAAATGACGAATCACATCAAAGTATTATAATATGTAAGTATTCATCTGCAGCGACGGAAATAAATCATTTCATCAGTCACATTGATGGTGTTATTCGAAAATGGTGGCTCACACGGTCATCAATACGAACTAGCATTAAAATATCTGATGACGATACCTCCAAAGAGTGTGGAGGCTGAAAGTGCATTTTCAGCAGCAAGTTGCCTGGCTTTCAAAATCAGATCCAGACTTAATTACGAAACACTCGATGCGTTAATGCCTCGCGATTGGATTCCCTATTTAGTAGTATTTTTAGAGTGGATTTTTTTTTTGTTGGTATTTTAGTGTCTATGGGTGTAATCTGTGGATATTTCCGAGTAAAAAAAATAATTTTAAGATATGTTTAAGTTATGCATATTTTAGTAATAATTTTAAAAAAAGCAGCATTGCAAAATATCGCCTGCCGTAATTGTGTTAATTTCGTATTATCCATCCTTTTTTTTCTGTAAAAACTTTTCATCTTAGAAGTGATAAACTATTTTAAATGCATTTCCATTTCAGCCGCATCTTTGAATCGTTTTTCTCTCATTTTTTGTTCCATGGACCTGAAAAGGTGGAAATCCGTCGGGGCGATGTCCGATGAATAAAGAGATTACAAAAACATCTCCCAGTTTAATTCCTGTATTTTATCCAGTTTCAATTTTTATAAAGCAGTATCGTCTTTTTTCTGTTGAATAAATATGGATATATCTCTTTTAATTTTTGTTTACTATTTTTTTGTATTTTCAACAAGGGTATAGCACATGCTTCATTGCTCGTTTTTGTTTTTCTCATGAACTATATTTGTTTTACTATCATCATTTAAATGCTTTCAATGATTTTGCACAGAGATTCATAGAGATCGCAGTATTTGCGATAACTTCTTGATTGTTTAACGTGGATCTGACTCGATTAGAGATTTTAGTGCATCATTATCAAAATTATAGGGTTATCCTGTTCTCGGTTCATCTTTTAAATCGATTTAAATTTCTGGAAAAAATATTGGCAATGGCGGACTTTTGCCACTTAACCATTCAAAGATTAAGCAGAGATTTCACTCAGGATTTTAGAGTACTGCTCTCGACCCCTTGTAGTCCAGAATTTATTGGAAAAAATATGAAAATGACATACACAGACAGTGTTTTAATTCTTGTTGTTCAAAAAAGCAGCACAGCATAATGGTAATTTTAATATTTAATTAAGAGAACCTTTTATTATCTTAATTATGCATGGAAAGCAATGTGGAACCGCATGCATATACTTTTTTCATTAGAAAAATCTCCCATGGGGATGTCACCATCAGAGTTTCTATCATTTGAAATAGCAACCCCTCTTTATACTTGATTGCAGCATGTCTATTTAATATGCTGGTAATTGCATATGGACGGATAAAATTTTTCGGTGGCTAGAGGGTCTTTTGCTGCGGTATATGGTAAAATATAAACAAATTTAATACTGTACATCAAGCATGCAAAAGTGTTTCGAAAACATATTTATGTTTATAAAATTCATACGTATTTCTATTGTGTAAGTATCGATTTAACCAATCAGGAAGTAAACGCGTAGATGATAATCGAAATTTCCTCTTATATTAGTCACTTGGTTGGATACGTATGGAATGTAAATTCAGTAAAACTCATATTATGTATGAATAAAATATAAGACATACGTGTAATGTAATTTAAAGCCATGGTGTGTTTTTAAAACATCAAATATTATGCTTAACAAAATCATTTCAGAGGTAGAATAAATTGTTTTTTTGAGAACGATTTCAGTTATGCTTGATAAAAATCATTTTTTGGTGTCGTGGTTTTACAGTTTTAATTTTGAAAAAATGACTTCCAAATGATGTTTTGATTAACACATTCGCGGACACGGATTAGCGACGCAATTATACAATACAATTTAGACGTGCATATATTGTAAACCCTAATTCCAAATTAATATATTTTGTGGCAAAACTCGATGAAGAGCAACGCAGTTCAACACACGACATTGAAATTTGCGAAAATTACATATTAGATGGGTTTATAAGATTACGAAAAATTACTACCTTACTAATACTACTCATTTACACACCCCAATTACAAACCCTTGCACTAGTGTGATCATCATATAATAGTCAACATCAGAATAAGGAACATATTCATTATCATAAAAAGACATCTGTTTTAAAAAAAAATTAAACTTAACAAACTTAAGTCATTTTTGAAAATGCAGTAATCTCATTTAACCCACTGACGCACAGTTACCGTCAAGTACCGTCATGCGTCAGCAGATAATATTTGCTTATAGCGCTAGATAAGTCTGCATATGGTTTTCAAATTGAAAAATTGAATCCTGCGTATTGCGCCCCAAGCCCAGTTGCGCCCGTGGCAGGCGCCTGCTTTGCCACGCCCTAGTTACCTAGCCCTGTGCACACATACAAGCGCAATAAACATTTATCACATCCGTCTGCGATTGCAGACGTGTCCGCGAATGCGTTAATGAAAAATTTGTAGAAATGTATAAATATCAGTGCAGCGTCTTTTTTGACTTGTTCAGCCCAGCGTAGCCGAGGTCTTCCGATGCGTCTACTGCCGTTCGGCCCCGAATTCAAAATGGTTCGAGTGACTCTGTTAGACTATTAGACTATTTGACCTCATGACTTCGGAGACAGAGGTTTCATCCCGGAGGGGTCCGAAAATGCTTCTTGATATTTTTCTCTCGAATCTTTCTAGGCGGATCGCGTCGTGGATGGTCATGGTCCATGTTTCACCGCCATAAACCACTACCGGCCTTATTAATGTTTTATATATTTTAATCATTGTTCTCGCTGATAGTGATTTATTCCCCAATGATAGCACCGATTACCGTATTGAATTCTGGAAGTTATTTCGTTACTCATTAAATTCTTCTCTTGGGCTCTTTCCCCTATGTTCACTATTAATACTCACGGAGGTGTAACCCCCTGCATTCACCCTCGATACCATCATATATTTCGTTTTAACATAGTTGATTTTCATGCCGAAATTAGCAGCATCTTCGTCGATAGATGTAAGTGTCGCCAAAGCCTCTTATCTCGATTTAGCCACGACGTCAATGTCATCAGCAAAGGCCAAATGCATTGCATTATTCTTCCATGGATCTGTGTGTCTCAATCTGCCAGTCTCCCGCATAATTGCCTCCAACGCAATATTAAACAGTAATGGGGAGAGGGCCTCCCCCTGTCTGACTCCCATCGTTACCTCAAAAGGCTCCGACAGGAAAGCGTTGGAGTGAACTATACTAACAGATCCGGACACATACATCCTCGACAGCCTCACCAGCTTACTCGGGATTCCCATCTCCGACATTGTCCTCCAAAGCTTTTTTCATTTGACGCTGTCGTATGCCTCGCAAAAGTTAATAAAAATGTGGTGGAAATCAACACCGTATTCTTACATTTTTTTAAGAATATTCTCACATTAAATAATTATTCCACAGTGGACCGCATTGGTATTCCCCGAGACATTCGTCCACGATGAGAGACAGCCGTCCAATCAGAGCTCTTGCAAATAATTTGTAACCGATATTCAAAGGGCCCCTGTAGTTGGAGAACAAAATTATGGATGGAGCATAATCATGTTGCATAAAATATAACATCAAAATCGTACAGATTTTTGATGATAGATGACGAAAGACGCTAAAGTATTCATGCAAATAATTAATAAAGGTCGCTCTTTGTAAACGCCATTTATTGAATCAATCCAACTTTGTTTTGGCTTTCGCCGAACCCTAATTCATTCAAGAGCCTGATGCTGATATCAAAGTCTGGTTGACATTCCATTATTATCGCCGATGCGGATGGATCTGTTTGGAAAATGGTTTTCTTATGTACCCCATAATGACTATTTGTTTATTCAAAAACTTTAATTGCCGCCTCCGATTATTTCAACGAGCCTTAAATAGCAACCCCTGAATCATAAATTAAAACCAAATTCCCTAACTAATCAATATTTGATTTCGTGCATTTCGTTTTAGCAATTATGGAACTGTTCTCCCTCAAAGCGAAATATCACAACTTTCTAACAAGCCAAGGTATTTAAACCAAATTGAAATATAATTTTGTACAGTGTGTTTTACAGTGGAATTTCACAATGGTAAAAATAATGCACATCCAAAGTGTGGTTTGCGTAGTAATGGATAAAATGGAAATATGCTTAGAAGAGTCAAATTTATATATATATATATATATATACAAATCAATGTGTATTTGTTTGTTTGTTCGTATTTTATGCGCTGCCATACCGTTCATCCGATTCCAATGAAACTTTGTTGAATTATTGTATGCACTTACGCAAATAACATAGATGTAATAAAAATATTATTTGTGTACGCAATTTGTTATGCGAGACGATTAGCGGATGCACCATATTGGCGCATATTAGTCTGGCGATTGTTAAAGTAAACAAAGCATAGCAACCGTTGATGTCTTGTGTACTTGTCAAGTGTTTGGCCTACGGTGGACTATATCGGAAGACGGATCGACGTAGTATAAACGAAAAATTTTGCAAAATAGTGAAAACCGAAAAAGAACCTAATATTATAACAATATTTTTTATCAATGACATTGGAGATTGCTTCAAAAACTCAAGGTATCTCCTGTTTGTTGATGACATGAAAATCCTCATAACCGTCGAATCTATCTCTGATATCGTTATATTTTAAGTTTGGTATATTTTCTTAATAATCAGGCTGTCCCATGAGTAGACTCTTTTAGGGATTTGGGTGTTATTCGTGATAATAAAATGCTTTTTTGATAGACATATTGATCTAATTAAGGCATCTAGATCATTAGGCTTTATTATCAGATGTTCTAGGGAGTTTCGGTCTGTCAAAACCATAAAAAAATTATATTGCACTTACGTAAGAAGTCATCTGGAGTACGCAAGCCAAATCTGGAATCCTTATTACTCAATTTATAGAGATAGAATTTAAGCGATTCAAAAACGTTTTTTACGATATCTCTCATTTAAATGGATTTAAACACAATGGATGTTAACTATGTATTTAGATGTCGTAGATTTCATATTCTTCCATTATACTTTCGTCGCAACGTAGCTGATATAATTTTTCTCTCAAAGCTTCTTAAATGCGTTATCTCTATAAATTGTGCATTTCTCTTCAAGTGCAATGTGCGCCATCTCTTGTGGCCCTACGGAGACATTGCACCTGCTTACCGACCGATCGCTTCTTGCGCGTGCTTCGTTACCGATTGGGTAGTGACGCGCAGGAAGCGGGAGTCGGAAGAGTCGTCGGTTGGCCTTGGCTGCGGGAGGTCGTCCTTCCTGCAGCCAGACCTCTCTCTCTCTCTATCTGCAGTGCGGAAAGTTATCTTGTGAAGAGAGTCTTTCCATTCGATGCCCTTCGTATTCCCATCCATTCGTCCAGCAGCATCACAGACCGATAGAAGAACGGACCCGTGGATTAGCGCGGCCATCCCGACGAGCACGTGGAGGCCCCAGGGAGCCACCCGGGGACTCTGCCCCCGAGAGCGCCCCCGCCTCAAACGTTACAATAGCTTGTCCACTATAACAAATTCATTTGCATTGTCGTTCTTCAAGCCATCTTAATATTAACTTAAATGCTAATTCCTGTTTTTTGCTGTTTATTAATGTTTTTTTTTCTCTTTTTGGTATATCAATTTATATGTATCAAGTTCTTTTTTTTAATTAATTTTATTTCTTGTTAGCTGAAGAAATTTTTAAATGGCTTCTGTTTAACTACTTAATTATTTTTATTTCTGTACTAGCTGTAAGTTTCTCTTGAAAATGTACTATATAACTACACACTGCTTTTTACATAGAGAATCTTTAGTTTCGAAAACATCACCAGCAGAACTTGGTTGTAAATATGGTGAATTTCATAAAATCAAGTGATAAACAATATGAAAACTAAAAAACGAGAAAGACTTACGAATTTAGACGAAGAATTGAGAGTAGCTATATCAAATATTAAAAATTATAATTTACAAAAGCCAACAGGCTCAGGTATCACTTTAATTAATTTTTGATTGATCATATAAATTGAGAAAAATGGCTTAATTGCATCAAGGTTCAACAGTATATTTTTCAATATAGGATGCTCGTTATAAGCGTGATATCTTGAATATTTTCAAATGTTTCTCAAAGGATTCTTCGCTACCGCTGTGGGTGAGTTTTGTGGAATTGTTGAGTAATTGCATGGATTTAAAGCTTCCTCGTTAATGGATGCTTTGAAATACACTTAATTTTAAGCCGACGCATAAAAGTTGAATGGTCGATTAGAATAGGCTTATTTTATTCTGTTAATATGTTATGATATCAATTCCGCTTGAAAACATCACTTGTTTGCCGGGATAATATTTCGATGCGAAATATTCAACAGATTTTCATATGAGAATTCTCTATGAAAGAGTCTAAAGCGATTTCACATGGAATTTTCAGCAATATTCCCAAGTATTATTTGCAGTTTAAAAGCATGAATTCTGGAATTATCACTATAAGTCGGAATTTCTTATAAACTCAAGAAGAATTCAAAATAGAGATGGAGTATTGATATACACCTTTTTGCACTTCTATTCAATAATGTTCGACTATTTGTATATGGATTCTCATGGCTTTTTATTATTTAATTTTTAATTTTCTAAAGCACCGGTTATATTTGCCTTAGAAAGGCTTACAAATCAATTTGTCCAACGTGTTATTTTCAATGCTATAAAAATTATATGTCCATAAGGTAAAACCGATACATAGTATAATACGTTTTATCATATATCGGCGTTTATGTGAATTTTGTTCCTAAATATGTATTTTAGAGAGAATTATTTCAAAATTAAGGCTTCAAGACACAACCGAAATAATTTACACCGGCGGCTATAATAATATATAATAAGAGGGTGTAACAGATGATGTAATACATTGAAATGATTGCTGATGTCAATTAAAAATAAAATATTAGTCCGCCGTTCGTTTTGAAGACGCGAATACATTAATATGAAAATGTGTCACGTTTATCGTTCAATGGATCGGCATATAAGTCTTCAATAAAATTATTTTTACAAAAACCTTGCTTTAAAAATTGACTCGAAAAACACCCCATAAGCAAATACAATATTCAAATAGAGGCTTAGAGGAGAGGATGATCGAAATACGCCCCCTACCCTATCGATGGCAATGGCTTTGAATGCTTACTTTGATGCACTGAGCACCCACTCAGGGATGAAATCAACCAATTACTGAAACAATCCAGATTTTTTTATAAACAACGACATTCCACTTGATCGCAAATCACTCACGACTGATAGGCACAAATTCCCAATCAATTTTAACCAATCTGAAAACATTCACTCGCCAATTAGTCTTCGTGCAAAATATCAACAAAGGTGTTTTAGTGATGTGTGTAGAAACTTGAATCAATTTAATAGTGTCAATATGTGTTCGCCTGCCAGTGCAAACAGTATATTACACTGTATAATCGTTTGGATGGAAGCTAATTCCGTTAAAGGGGACCAACCAGTTTAGACGGTTAAAAAAAATATTTTTCAAAGAATATGTTTTTAAAGTTTTATAACAAAATTCCGATTCGTTCCGGTGTTATAAGCACTGAAGTGAGCGCCTTTCGGTGCCTGAGAATGCATACGACAAATAGTATGAAATGGTCGCCCAGTGGATCCTTATTAGGGTTCCAAATCGATTATTCAAATCAGGGCCGTAACAAGAGAAGCGCCCGCCACGGGCGCAACTGGGATTGGGGCGCAAAATGCACAATACCGACCTTAGGTCTTAACTATGGATCGACACTGATTAAATCTGTCCGTTTTTATAACATATGCTAAGTTGTTAAGACAACAATATTTTCGACCGATTGTAAAATTTAAACAACCCACCCGATATCAGCGGTCCTAAAAGCGGACCGAGTGGACACACAGACTTTATTCTCTTAGGGCTTTTTGCGACATTTTCTATGATCTGTACGATCATGGAAACTCCCTCACAGGCTAATTTACATAGTTAACTCGCGTCAAATGAGCCTAGGGGAAGTCTACCCATAAAAATAATATATTTATAAATCTTACTAATTTATTTTAGCTGATTTTTTAGTTTTATGCTACAAAATCTAGCTAGTTTCACCGACGTACTCAGAGCAATTTTGAATATGCTCTCTAATGACGGGACCAACAAACAACTAGGATCATTGGTTGTTCCTTTATAGATGTAAAATAGTGGACTCACAGTTATGAATTATTGCAAAAACTCGGCTTCTTAGAATAAAGGTACTAGAAGCGTTCTGTGATATCCTGTGAACAGAATGAGGTATAAATTCAATATTCGTCGAACATTTGAAAAAATATTAAGATACATCGATCAAGATATTGTTATTTTGCATCCGTTAAAGAAATAAAACAATCCACTTTAAATTCTTGCCGGAAAAGGCTGTGACCAAATGTAGTCCCTGTAGAATTTTTTAGCCATCAATAGAAGATGAATACCGAAGGATATTAAACATTTTTCATAATATTGGTGGATAAGATTTCGACGCCATGGATATTCATGACATCCAAGAATTATTGCAGTATGTTGAACAAAGACGAATTAGTTGAAATATTAAATTAATCCAGCACAATTAATGACTCAAAAAGCATTTACAGCGAAGTAGCTTAGTGTATCACATTAAAAACAATCGATAAAGGCATAGAATTGGCAATAAAATTACATTTTTTCAATAGAAAATCATCTTAAAATGGAGAGATTATTACGCGACGTTTTTGCTTTGATTATATAACCGTGTTATAGGAAGCCCGAGTGATTAAGTCAGTATAGAATGTATTTGTTTATGAGTAAATAATGAGATTATCAACATTTTTAAGTATAAATTTATATAGCATAATTAAGAATTTATCTGAAATATGTTTCGTTAAAACATAGCCTTAAGGGTAGCATTAATTAATTCAGTCCCTTTCGTTTCGATTATATTTCGGAATACAGTAGAATAAAATTCGGTGTTTGATTCGGCGTTTCGTTGAAATGATGCGCTTCGAATGCTGTCCGACGGTAAGGATAAATAGGCTAAATGGACGCTTTAAACTATGAAATCGACGTTATTATGAGAATACCCAAGCGATAATATGATTTATTGATCGATTAAAAATGAATCGATGCGATCATAGATCATTTGGCTGAAATTTGCTCCGAATTTGTGGAATATATCAATACATAGAGGATGAAGAATTGGTATTTTTATAATGAGTATTAGTGTGTGTGTGTGTGTCTCTGTGTTAATTATATTTGTCGTGTAAATGTATTGAGGCTGTATCGATGGCAACGTCCATATACTGTCCGTCGTTTATACGTTATTGTGAATGTGTTTGTATGGTGATATCATGGTGGTTGAAATGGGAGGTGGCAAATTCTGATTTTTCTTGGAATATTTTTCCTCTCAACAAATAATGTTTTGTTGATAGGGCTAAATTATCTGTGTATTGTGTATATCGACACCCTTCTCTTGGCACCTCCCAACATCTCGTCCAATTGTTTGATGTTATAATTTGCGCATGTTTCATACATACACATCCGTTACAATAATGTGAAATAGTTTCAGCCCTTCCACTCCGAAATGGGAGGGCCTTCGTCCTGATGCGTTTCCCGGTGCACTCCAGGTGGGGGTGATTCTTCACTCGCTTATGTCAGTTCACATAGAACTCCTTATCCGAGAGGACGCGTGACATCCGACCTCCCGAACCCGACCACTTGTCGATTTTTCACCCTGCGGTTTTTAAAATCCGTCAAAATTATTCGCCACCACAGATTTATCTTTTTTGTTCTTTTTTTGTTTAATTTAAACTATTATTTTAATTTATTTCGCTCGTATCATACCTACAAAGAAGGCTCTCCCCACTATTTGGTTTTGAGATTTCAGTTGGATACCGTAGAGTTCATACTGCATATTCTGCTTGTTGTGTTCTTTTCGTTGGTTATTTATCATTTCATTTTGCGCCTTCGTCCTTTGAATCGCCAAGTAAGACGTTTGCCCCCAGTACGATTCGTTAGATACAACCGAAGAAATAGAAGATTAAATCACAGTTAATTTACAGTAGTGCTTGAGTTCGCTTAGAAAATCGTTTGCATCGCGCCACTCCCCCGCGGAGTTATTTTTTCGCCCGCAGTTTAAAATTCACATCAACCATTACCGCCATAATCATTGAAATTTTTCCGGGCCCGGGCGAGCTGGTAGATCTGCTCGATGACTGTCCGTTGGCCTGGGTAATACTCTGGTGCAGGGTGTTCCAAGCGATCTGGATCAATTTCTACTACGACTTCAGGAGATTGATCGTCTTAAACCAGCGCAGATTCCTAAGATCCCTTTCCAGAATCAATTTAGTTCGCTTTATGATCCAGATATGTGTGTTTTACTTTGTGTTTTGTTTTTTCTTTACCCTTTATTATTTCTTATTTCGCTTGCAATCCGTCGTGTTCCGATAATACGACGCCGAGAGGACCATCATTGGACATCTTCGTATTATCACGAACATCGCGAAGAATTCCAGCTACATTCGAAGACGGTCCTAACTAACTACGTAAAAAGGTAAGTAAAAAGCGCGTTTATCATCGACAAAAGAGATCGTTTCAACCCCCCCGCGAATCAAACGAAATTATTATCACACAAGCGATCGGCGATGATTCGACTCTGGCGAAAATTCTCCTCAATTTTTCTCGTGAAATTAGCATAATCCTAGCGAAATGCGACCAACAGTTGGTTTAAACAGAAGCAACTGGTGGTCTTTTCGCAGATCGCGTACGCGACACTATTTTAAATGCGAATTCGTTCTTATCGCGCCGTACGAATTAGGGGCTGAATTTAAATGCGCGAAATATCTATCAAAATCGATCTATCGCCAAGAATAAAATATCGACATTTATCGATGAATATGATAAATTAATTTTTGATCTATTTATCGCCGATTATCCGACGGAGTACGTTTTTCATCTTGCACCGCCCGGAATAAATTCCATCCCGATCCATGATAATTTATTTTTGTTTTAATTTGATTTTAATTTGTATTTTTATTGTATTTAATTGTAGCGCATTAGAATGTGGATATTTGAACGGATTGAATGCTCGAATTTAGACCACAACGGATTTATTCGCGCATAATTATCGCCATCCGATAATTATTATATATTGCGATAGCGTTCTGACGGTATAAGGATTAAAAATATCGTGGATTTAAAAATACAAGCAATTATGATTATAAGGACATGTTCTTTGGCAATATAATTTAAATTTACAATATAGCTGATCGGAAATTAATTAGTATTAAATCTGAGATTTGATATTTTTTAAATTTTAATTGCAATTTTTCGCTAATAATTTTATTCTATTCGCTCATAGATGGCTCTGTTATAACGAATTTATTAACAAAAATTTAGATATATTTTGATTCTTAAAATTAAATTTTAGATTGATCGTAAATTTAAATTTAAAAAAAAGATACAAATTATCCGTTAAAGCCTTGATAATTAATTTTTTTATTTTAAAAATTAACAAAATGGCCAATTTATAAGGTATTTAATTAGAGGCATTTTCTAGCGATATCAAAAGGCCCTCCACTTGTCAAATGTTTCCCGTTGAACTGAAATCGATTTTCTTTTAATTTTTAATATATGTAGGCAGTCAAACGAGCTATAAAAAAGTAAAAAATCACCAATTTCTTGATAATTTTTACCTAAAAAAAAACTTTAGCTCGGTCCAAAATTCCAAAATTTCGGCCAAATCGATTGAAAAATAATTAAACTATATTTCGATATAATCTCATTTAAAGTTTCAATACGATAAAACTATCGATTTTATTAATTTCCGATTAGTTAGCGATTCAAGGCGCATATAATAGATCTTCAGCTCTCTCAAAAAGCTGATTATATTCGAGTAGTTATTATTTTCGGGCTGTGCGAGCTGTTTTTTGTCTCAGAGAGGCTCTTACGGTTCTATCTCGCTATCCGCGCCTCGTCGGTATTTTCAGCAAAGACCCTGCCAATAATTATATTTAATGCATTCATCATCTTTAAAATGAAGCTTAAGCCTTCATTAAATATCCCAGCAACAATGTACATTGAGATTTCAATGATTTTTACACCGGAATACAAATGGTTTGGAGCCAATTGCCAAATCATCGCTGTATGATAATTTTCGTTGCGATTTTCGATATGACTCAAAATCGCTCTCTTCTTCGGAAGAAATAGTATACGCAGTGTCATTGTCATCATTGTTCTGTGTAGATTTTCTCTTTCCAACAATATAATTCATAATTAGTAAAGATGTCACAATAGTCCTGTTGCGTTTTAAGCCCCTTGCTGTCTTCGGGGGCACGCAATCTTCGTCGCAGCCCGCCACGAAGGGCGTCTCGAATCGCTGGGCGCTCCGGAGGCCGGACGCACCCTTGCAAGTAGCGAAGGGGCTCCGCCCTCAGGAGCTAAGTAACCCCGCGACAACGAGACAAACTCGAAACATCCGCGATGGAATATACGTATACCTCCGCCGAGGGGGCGATTCTTTAACTTCGACCGCTCATATGACGACACCAAAAAGGAGGAAACCTCAAAAACGAGAGGGAATCAATTGAACAACATGATGAACTTCAATTAATAAACTTTATTTACCATTTTGTGATACGGAAGACGATCACGACACAGAGGCTTGATGATGGAAACGTAGCGCGAAATTAGATAGTTCGCCCCTGCATCCCTTAGGATCGGTTGCAAGGTCCAAACGTCAATAAAAACGACCCGCTTTGACGACCAAAAATCGATATTAAACGACGAAATTGCTTAATTAATTTTTATAATCAATAAAACAATCGTAAATTATTCCCACGATACAGTCCTTAACTAAAAAAAATCATAATAAAATGATTTTTTTGGGCCTATTTTTTCATTTTAATTGTTTTTTAATAGTTAAAAATTAATTTTTTACATAAATCTGGTAGGAACAATAGAATATTATATCTAAAAGATTCTTACACAGTTTGAAGTAAATTGATTGATTAAAACTTGAGATATGATGTCAACCGTGTTGAAAAAAGTAGTTTCGAGAAAAACGCGTTAAAAGATTTCATCATTGTAGGAACGGCCAATTTACCGCATTACTAAAATAGCAATAACTCCATAAGTAGTTGGAATTTTGGAAATTCTTTTGGAGAATGCATTTTTAAAAGTCGAAACATTGGAAAAATGCAAAAAAACGAAATCATTTTTTTTTACAAATCCGGAATAAAGGCCGTGGTCATAATTCTGCGATAGCAAATGCAATATGATTTACATAGTCCCGAAATATATTTTTTTCCAAATTTCAGTTAGACTTGATGATCTATTTCTTATGAAATTAAAAATCGCTGTAGAAAAACCGCATAATTTCGAAATCGCACAAAAATAAATTTGAGTCTATTATCAATATGTTATACTTTTGAAATATGTAATTTTAAGAAATCGATTTTTTTGAACGCTATTTGAACGCGTTATTTGGAGCATATGGACCTCGTTAAATATTTCCGATTCGATATACTTTCGAATTTCGCCGAGGAAACGGATTAATTCTTGGGCTGGATGTATTTTTCTGGAATTTCATAAGACACTTATTGCGTCGGCAATTTATTTGTATAGGAGGAGAGAAAATAGATCGACTTAGTTCAGCCCGCAAGGTAGAGTGTTTATAAATTATGGATGAGTCAATGTTGGGCTCCGTTGCGTGAAAGAAGTGTAGTAAATAGATCCAAGACAGGCTCCTCAGACATAAAAACAAACTCCGGACCTAATGCTAATAATGAAATTTTAGACGATCAAAAAATAAAAGTACAGATTGGCTTAGAAGCGCGATATCAATTATTTTCGCGTTCGGCTCTAACGAAGTATATGGGACGAATTGTATGAGTAATCTTTAGCGTCGTGGTATGAAATAAATCCATCCATATGGTATAAAATCATGATTAGACGTTGCGCGCTTTGGGAGTTGTAAATTTATATTCTCATTATCCACGGTAATTTTGTTTGTGGAGCGGCTTTAATTTGCTTATTATATCATTGGGGATCACAGTGTCCCCCCGATGTGGGGTGGTTCGTTTTTCCACCCAGTTGCGCTCGTCAATGCACCCCCGCAAAGAACTGCTGCCTCAGCCCCATGCGCTAGTTTTGTTCCGACTATCTTTCTAGGTGGACGTGTCAAAATGCACTTCCTCTTGAGATTCGGTCGCTGAACGATTTATTTTTTTTGAAAATTTTCGAACCCAAAAATTGCCAATTCAATAATTCGTTCTTTGACTTGGTTCCTTAAGTTTTCCCTGGGGTTGTTCCAACTCAACTTTGTTATATTTTTTTTTATTATTTATTATAGTTTTAATTTTTATTTGCTTTTATTTTTACTCCGCAACCAAATATATATTCCTGGAAATCCCATGTAAAATCATTAATCAATCAAATCATCGGTTTTAAATTAAACAGTGCGAACGACAGAATTAATCATCTTCATTGGCGAAGGGTGCTGTAAGTACTTCCAACATCAACGGCAGGTATGTTTAAGTCCTTAGCGATCAAATCGACTTTTTTTTCAAATATAACAACTCCAATCAATTTGATCCCTTGATGATGAAAAATTGATCTAAATCTCAAAATACGATTGCTTAATAAAATACAAAAAATTACGTCTAATAAAAATATTTGAATATATTTCGCATTTATTTAATTGTGCTTCAATGGCAAATTCAATTTATTTTTCTCTAGAATCATAATATCCATTGACGCAAAAGATCTCAATGCATACAACCATATTGTCAGATTTAACGACCAAAATCAATACAAATTTGGCATTATTTGTTCAACAATATTTGAATAGAATACAACGCAGGTTACGGCATTTAAAAATGTGCTAAAAATCAGCTGCATACGAAATATTTATCATAGCGTTTAACATCGCTCCAAATTTGTTCTGGCCATAATCGCGCAAAAAAATTGTGTCTTTGATTGATTATCAAAGAAAATGCTATATTTCCTGTACGAATGGTTGTTTAAAAGCATAGGCTATCTGGGACGAGTGGATAGATCGGAATTAAAAATAAAAGGGGTGGTTTGAATCTCAGGCATTGAAAAAACGGCTCACTTGACACTCTTCTAAGTATTTTATTATAATATTAAACGATTCATAAAATTCAATTTTATGCATCGTAAATAATTATTTGGTATTCATTGGATGAATGATAATGAATTTAATGATAGGTAGTAAGTATATGCTCAGCGTCGGATAACTATGTCGTTGTACTGTTTTCTTATCCCTCCGATTCGGTTGGGGGTGAATTTTCATGCAATACCGAGTGGGGATGTCTTCACACCCGCTTGCGCCAGTTCTCGCCACACTCGCGATAAGAAAGGACGCTCAAAGCGTTTACGGAAAATGTGAGAATTTTTTTCAAGTGCCTGAAACTGTACAGTTATTTACGTGCCAAACTACCCCTTTAATTGTGATATATGACATTTTTGTCCGTAAATACCAATTCTCGGACCACTTTTTCGTGTATGAGCGTCGGAACGATGGAATCGACGCCTTTTTCGCACTTCCATCGTCCGGACGAATGATTCGCCATAGTTCTGTTTTTTTTTAAAGCACGATGATTTAATTGGAATAAGGTGAGTTTGCATGATTTTTGCTAAATATAAATTATTTTAATTTAATTCAATTAACATGATTTTTCAGGTGTTTGCCACAAATTAATTTTTTTTTGCACATGTCCGCCTCGATGAATATATTTTTAATTAATACTAAAACATTTTTGGGAAATTTTTTAAAAAAATCCATGAAAAACCTCATAGGATGTAATATGTATAAAGTTGAATCTCGAGCTAAATTCCATATAAATTACGATTTTTAATTTAATCCATATTCATGAATGATCGATTTTAATAATATCGATCCACTCAGCCGCGTATCATTTAATTCGAGCTCAAAGACAAACGTCTTGAATATTACACAAATTCTATGCTCAGGGCGAGGAGTAATCAATCTGTGACTCGAGGCCTAAAAGTGGTACTTCGAAGCACCCCAAGTGGCCACCCAATCCACTCGAAGAGCCTTGAAATGTACCACCAATAATTTATAGCCGTGCTCTTTTGGCCAAATATTCTCATCTGCAACCCTTAAAATTATCAAGGAAACATCGGCGGCTCGCTATTGGCCCGATAAATCAATTTAAAAAAAATAGGAGCCCCTTGTCACGTACGATCATCGTTTGGGGGTCGGCAAATAATCGATCGCGAACCATTTCGTATACATCCATATAATAAACGCTTATAAATAATTAAGAGACATCGATTAACCGAAATCGAAAATCACTCACTGTTTTAAATTATTGGGCAAATTCCACTTTGTCCAAATAGGAATCAATATTCGGGAAAGCCGCGCTTTAATACTTCTTAATCATCTCACTTTATCACGTCCAAAAATATCGTTGTTTTTTTTTATTTAATTTTTTTTCGAAAGGACATGTCTCTAAGAAAGTTGTCCATAATTTTGATGAAGAAATTCGGATTATTTCGATGCTTTACAGCTAATTCGCGTAATGCGCTCGAAGCATTCACTCCATCCAGATTGCACCCCAGCGGCTCTGAGATCGCTGCGGCCCCTATAACTGCTTTTGTTTGCAAGCCAAAGCTTCCTATTGGAGACCTTTCTTATCGTTGTTATAGTAAGGAGCAAATAAAGTTTAAAAATATTTAATACAGTTTTAAAAAAAGGCGAATAATCAAGTGGAAAGCAAAGGCAAAAAAATAAAGAACTTCATATGAAGTGCTTCGTGAAATGAACAGCTTACTAATTAATTTAAAAAAAATATCTAATTAATAAAGCTTAGCTATCCACCCTATATCTTGATTCAATAAAAAATTGAGAAATGCTGTTTGGGCCACATACTATCACAAAATTTCGACCGATGAAGCCCCTCAGCATTCATACTGACCGGTAGGAGCAGATTCTCTGTACGAATCGCAAAAACATGCAACTATAAAATCGCTATATTTGTACAAGCAACCTCTTTCTCTCAAAGAACATATTCAGCAAATCTTAAGAGCCATTTATGAATTATTAACGTCTAATAATTTATTGGAAAGATGCCTTGGCTCGTTTCGAGTGCGTATGGTCCCAGGTACCGAAATATATTTTCTATGGCAAAAATATACTAGAAATCATCAGTGTTCAGTCATGGATAAGCCTCGGATAGACTTGAATAATTCGTATAGGGTTGCATCAAATGAGGATTAGCATCGAAATTAAATTGCGTGCATAAAAGCGCATGTGCAAAGGGGGCTGTGAGTTTGTATTAAATAGTACGTCTCAATTTTTTTCCCGACGCTTGCCATATTGCAAGCCACGACCTCTTTAATGATCTTACAAGGGTCAAAAATATACTATTGGGTTGATGCAAACAATTAGTGTAAAATTCCGTGGATTTTGATGCGAAAAATGAAGTAAGGGATGTTTATACCTGCTCTGTTGTATCAATTTTTTTATCATTTAAAACATTTTGCAGCGATCGTAATAAGTACAAATTGGAAGGAACAAGATTTGGAAAATACGTTGGATGCTTGATAACATCTCAATTCAACCCATTTAGCTTGGATTGGGTCATTATAGCCACATGTGGTCTCGCGTTGTTGTGATGATACACTAACCCTTTTCTGTTTACCAATTCTGGTCTATCCTTTTGAAGGACGATGTTCAATTTGGATAATTGCTGACAATATCGTTCTGCTGTAATTTTCTGATTGCGTTCCAAGAGCTCAAAACACACAATACCTTTACAATCCCACCAAACACAAAGCATAACTTTTTTGATGGATTTCGACCTTGATGGGGCTTGTCCTGGTATATTCCAATGTCTTTTTCTTGCCACATCATTTCTCATCTCTCATTACCAAACGATGCAAAAAACACGATCCAATAAATTGGCAGCGGACAATTGATGAGGTATCCAAACGTCGTAGCGCGAAACCATCCCCATACGCTTCAAATGTCTTAGATCTCCCTGGGGGTTAAACATGGATTGGTATCAATTATGACTTTTAACTTGTCGTCATCAGATTTCAATGACAGCCCGGTACGTGGTTTACCAATTAGTGAAAAATGCCCAGATCGGAATTTTGTAAACCATCTTCGTACCTGTCGAATTTTGATGACATCTGTCCAATACACTTTGCAAATGCTTTTGATTGCCACACTCGCGGTATTGTCTTTACGGAATGCATAAAGTAAACAATGACGTAAATGCACTTTATTGACCGACATTTTGAAAAAATATAAGGACTCTTCACTGTAATCTGGCCAGGCCAAAACTGAATAGAAAGTAGAGGGAAAGCATCTTTTATATGCGCGATTTCCTATTACAATTTCACTATTACGCGGCATTGGGGCCGATAATGATCTGATTTTTCAATCGAAAGTTGTAGAAATCTACACAATAAACATATTCTTTAGCATTTTTTCTTGAATCAAAAAATTTTAAGGCCCTCCGAAATGTTGAGACCAGAAGCGCGTGCTATATTATAGTGATCTAATTTTTGCATTTTTATCCAATGACACATCTCCAAGCTTTGAACATCTCTAAAACATGGTATAAATAAGCAAATCTTAAGGATATTACAATCATCCAATTATTTTTTGCCTTCAAAAGAATTGTAATGGAACTTAAAGAATTGATATAGATTTTCCATAGGAAATTTCATTCCATTTCTTGCAATTTCTTACAAAAGCGTATTCATTCCATCTTCATTTTTCAATATTTTTAACGAATAAAAGCAGCCATGCATTCAGCATTGTTGTGCTTATTCAAATAAATCCTCCATTTTCAATATTTCTGCAATGAAATATCTCATAGCTTTCACATAAACGCCCAACATCAACAATTTTAATTTTGCAGAAAGCTGAATGCGAGCATAAAGACTCAACAATGCCTTTATTCCAATTCATTGTGAATTCTACTATGCGCTTCAGATTACATTCTTAGAACCAAAGAACATAATAAATATATTGTTGATGTACAAATTTCTCTATTATTTTAGACTTCATGAAATTCCAAGTGCAATTTCTAAACGCATATTTTTTTCAATATTATTATATCATTTAAATACCCAAATTCTAAATTCATTTTTTGCATAAAATCAGTTGATTGTGGGAAAATTACTGTACTTTTACATATTAATTTTAAAAAAAATTATATTAACCAGGGCCGTAACAAAGGGGTGGCAAAGTAGGCGCCCGCCACGGTCACAACTGGGCTTGGGACGCAAAACGCAGAATACCGCCCCGGTCAAAAACTGCACATGGTTTTAATTTTATTTGACCGTTCTACTTTATATGAATCAACACTGATTGACTCTGTCCGTTTTTATAATATACTGAGTTGTCTAATTCCTATTTTCTTCGTCATCGCCTAAAATTGGACCAACGCAGCCGGCATAAGTCCGCAATAAAACAAAGACAACAATATCTTTGACCGATTGTAAAATTCAAACAATCCACTCGATCATTCTTCTTTGGATGACTTCGTTTTGTAATGAGAGTTCGTAATCGTTCTGCAGACATGTGCGAGTATGATCGCGAGGCGCTCATTCGTCATGTCGGCGCTCCTAAAAGAGGACCGGTTGATCACACAGACTTTGTGATCATTCCATCCTCTTTTAAGACTTTTTGCAATATTTTAGGGGCTAAATGCGTACCTGGGGCCTTCTATGATTTATACGATCATGAAAGTCTTCTCAGAGGCTAGCTTAGGCTATCGCCAAATACTCGATTGAAACAATATCAAGACACTGTTTTTGTTCCATTATGAGGCAACTCTGCAGTGAGGCAATGTTACCCTTGTTACGACCCTGTTACCTCGTTAACCCTTTTATGCAAATTATTTTTTAAAACATATCCATGACGATAATTGTAGTTGAAAACCCAGTGACGTACACACAGTTTATTGAATATTAGACCATAATTATTTTTGACGGGAGAGCAACGATGAAAAATGTTGATACAGGCCCCGGTTGCCACCCAATCGATACAGGGCTATAGGTGACCTAATTGTGCATCCCACAGGCTAAACCTGATTGCTACTCCCGGTTCTACCCATTCCCAAATTCGAATCGGACGAATTATTAATGACCGTAAATGTCGGCAAATGAAACAAATTCATAAATCATTTATATTGGTCTATCGATCATTTGATGGGACAATTATGAATTCATTGTAACATCACCATTAGTATTAGTACATGGCTTAATCTTCAACCATATTACATATTACCGATCACAAACGATTGCATATATTTAGTTTAAAATTGACGATTTAGTCCGAAAAGCGTACAAACGTATTCGACGAACTCCCATATGTAGATATGTACGCACGATTTTGTGCTGAATATAGAACGATGGTTCTATTCATTGTTTGAACAAATCGGGTCGTATACAATACAACTGATGGAATAATCATAGATTCTTGCTGGATTAAAAAAATCGAAGCCAATCAGTGAAAATGGATTGAAAGCTTTTGTGCGTTCGCATCAGAAATTCACCGTCTTATGCTATTATTGGGTTCGGGAAATAATATAAAGTTTGGATTACATCGATACATTTTATAAAAAGTATCAAATTATTGGAAATCAGTGAGTCCTTTGTGTCAGTGATCCGTTACTGGGTTTCATGGACCCTTGGGGAACTAATGTATACTCCAAAAATACATTTTCCATTTCGATATTTTCGCCAAATTCGGTTAAATACATTGCTAGTTTTATCGAATTGGGAAAAATGTGCATTCTTTTCACGTTATAAAAATGTTGACGTTCATTCTTCTCGCACACACAATATGCGACGATTTATTTGGTTTTATCATAAATTTTCAAAGGTTTTTCATCTGAATCGCAATATAACCCATTACGATATTCCCCTGATAAAACCCGTCCAAGTTTAGAACATCGATTGGGTTATTTCCCTTTTTCGAGTGTCATCCTTCCGTTGAAGAACCGCATGTTGGAATCCAATACAAAGCATAAGAGGACGCTCGAAAGGAATAAAATCCTTCATTCCCATAAGCTGAGGATCCTTTTCCAAGTTCGACATGTATTTTAGCACTGAATTTTTTCGCAATCCATTTGGATCATTCTTTTTGACGCCCATATTCAAAATGTTTGAATTGCCTCCTCGGGATAGCGCAAAATAATATTTTTCTATGGAACAAGATGGAAATAATCCCATCGGCTCCGGAAAATTCACGCAAATAGAGCAAATTAATAAAGCTAATCCCGAAACGTACGGGAATATTCAGAAATTCCCTAATAGTCAGTATGCTGTTTTATTTTCAATCGGTTCGTATGGAAACATTGTTAAACTCTTGGTATCTTTGTATTTTAAATTAAAGAACATAACTGATGGAACAAATTAACGCATGTTAAGAGATCATCTCACTTTGATGGCTCAAAAAAAAAGGCCATTTTTAACAACAAAAAATTCACAGTAAATACATCGTATAATTAAATGAATATTTTTAGAATTTATTATAGTGAGAAACATCGCAAAATTTCAGTCAGATCGATCAATAACTTTTTAAGCTACAATTGGCAAACATTTTAAAAATGCAGTTTCGAAATAATTTCGTTTAAAATTTCCAGATGAATATGATAGATCTTCAGCTTTCTCAAAAAGTTGATTATCTTCGACTAACTGTTGTTTTCGGGTTATACGAACTGCTTGTGTCTCAGAAAGACTCTTATAGTTTTACTTCGCTCTCCGCGCTTCATCGGTATTTTCAGTGGGTGCTAATAATTATATTTAATGTATTCATCATCTTCAAAATGAAGCTGTATTCGTTATTAAATATCTCAGCAGCAATGTATGTTAATATTCGCCAAACCGTCAAATTAAAAAATTCATTAGCATTTTGGGTATGACCACCCAAGCATCTTTGAAGTAATTCGACCCTGGACAAATCTTTATAAATTGGTAGGAGATGCTGTTTTATCTCTTGGCCAAGAAATGGAGTCACGTCTTCAAGCTTTAGATATTTTTTAAAGCAATGGTTTTCTGCCATTTGCACCAGCTTTTGACTCCAGTCTCGGGTTCCCATGATAATGTATTTTTGTTTAAATTCCTCGAACTTCTCTACACTTTTGCTTGGAAAATTCAACAACACACGACAAACTATCGAGCTTAACTTGACTTCGAGCAACTTCGAGTTGACTTCAAGCGACTTCAATTTCGCATATCTACAGTCAGAGATATATGAGTGCAATATAACGATAATTTTGCTTAAAATATTTTTAGTAACATTTCCTATAATAAAACTAAAGATATTCAAATATTTAAACAAATGTAACTTCCCTAGTTCACAGCGATTCCGGCATGCTCCTGATTATGCGCTATAACTTTGTAAATATTTCATATTTCGATTTTTCTCTTTTATAATATACTCTCAATATGTTATACTTTCGAAATACGTATTTAAAAAAAAATGATTTTTTTAGCGTTTTAAAGGGTTTGTCCCTCTTGAGGACCCTTAACTTCCAAGTCCTTTTTATTATTAGTTATTATCTTGTTCATTCGATTATCGCCAATATACACGAATGTACATATTTCAATCGAAAGAATTCCAATTAAGAAATTATAATATATAATTTTAATACTTGGTTTATCGCTTATCAATGCAACTTCCATAGAACGAATCCGTGGAATCGTTTCAATTACATTTTGACTTTTAATTAATTTCGACAGAATATTAAAAGCTTGATAATTAATATTAATGTATGGGAGCACACAAAGGGCTCAATTATAAAGTGAAATGGAAATGATATGAATCGAACGATTCAATGGATGATGTCAACATTTTTCGCAAATAATTAAATACAATACGAATTTATCAAAATGCTCTATTTAAGGTACATCATCCGTTTTCGGACGTAGGCGATCTCATAGGGTATTTTTGTATTGGCTTGGATCCTGGATTTTTAAGTTTCGGATTCAAATCCAGATCGTGTAAAAAAATATATTCACCGTACCGAAAAAATTGGGGAGATCAGAAAATGTATCAGGATTTCTTGGATTTGAAAAATTAAATGCTGATGCCATTAACAAAGTCGTGCGGGGACGCCCATAAGGGAGTGATTAAATTTACAACAATAATAAAATTATCGTTTAAATATAATTATATTCTCGCTACTCATAGATCCTCTTCTACTTTTCCAAATAATCCTATCCTTATTATATCACGTGTGGAAGGCAACGGGAAACCATCGCATTTAATCCTTTCTCTAGTAAGATCTCCTATGGGGATCCCCTACGTCCGATATCAGATATGGCACATTAAGGGATCATCTCACTTTATCCTCTAAAAATGTCTTCCGTTGGCGAAGAAATTCGGATTATTTCAATGCTTTACGTCTAATTCGCGAAATGTGCTCGAAGCAATCCCTCCGTTCAGATTGCGCCCTAACGGCTCTGAGAATTTCTGCGGTCGCAGGCTTACCCCTATACCTGTCTTTAAATTGAGTCAGGCCTTTTGGGGATATTTATTTTCGTAAGGGATGAAATCAAGTCAAAAAATATTAACACAGATATAAACAAGTGGAAAATAAGGGCACAAAAAGAATGCATGCGGCGTTTATAGAATTTCGCAAGTTTTTCAAAACAGCGCCATTTTATTTTTGTACAAAAAGTAATTATTTAATGTTATATTATAGCGACACTCATATAGATTATAAATCTTTTTGAATTTTTGCTTCAAATAAGCCTGAATGAAAAAACTGATGAACGCTGCGGACTTGCATATTTTTTGGCGTACCATTTTGATGATGTTTTAAAAATCATATAATATATATTTTTTTTAATTGCGAATTTATTTTTTTAGTATTATACAAGAGTGTTGTAATAAATCCCAAAAATATTAATTTAATTATACGGTGTATTTACTATGAAAAAAAAATTGTTAAAATTGTCTTTTGCTGTAGGCATGTAATAGTATATTCAGCGATCGCTTGCATTTTGAGCCGATTATTGCAGCACATAATGTCAACAAAATGTCCATTTTCATACGGAAAATGCTAAATTGACAAATTGCGACTATTTTATGGATGATAGCGACCACAGTGTAAATTTCCATTACGATGGACTAAGCGCTTAGTGCATTAATGTATGCAAATTTATTCAATCTATAGGGAGAGGCGAAAAAAAAACAGTTTTAACCGAGACGGAGTAGTGAACTTTGTACAGATGCATTTTCATTAAAAATTCATAGAGCAAAATTAATATGGACGATATTTCAAAAGCTCTTTCAAGTGGTCGGTGTGCTTATTTGTTTTCCATTTTGAGCATTGGAGGACGTCGTGTTTGAAGTGTGTTTTTCATATTTTTCGGTTTAGATCTTCTATGATCTTTTTCAAAAGAGTACATTTATAGTCACGACTATAAATATTATTTCTGGATCACACACACACGCGAATAAAACCGATGATGGATAATTAATTAAAACTTTCATATCGCCAATGTTGTACAACATTTACCCGTTGAAAAGCAACTGTCAACAATCCTTGTCAACGAATTATTCCAACTATTGTCAATCATTTTGGACTTGCACTACATTCCAAGAGGGAAATAATCGATTCATATTGACCCTTTGAGTAGTGAGCTAATTTAAAATCTTCATAGTCTTATATGCTTTACACTTAAACCTTTTTTTGTGCGGTAGATGTGTTCCGATCGCACAAAAAAAGCTATGACTTACATAGAAAAAGTGAAGATGCGTTCCATGGATTTTAAAAACCGCATAACTTTGAAACAGCTATATAAAATGTATCCAAAATCGCATAAAAAAAGTTAATGAATTTTTTTTTAAAAAATCAACGATAGCAAATGCAATATGATTTACACAGTTCCAAAATTTTTTTTTTCCAAATTTCGTTTTTTGCTAATGATGTATTTCCTATTTTATCCAAATTTTCTCCATATGAACTGTTTATGAAATTTAAAAAAAATTAAAAATTGCTTTAATAAAACCGCATAACTTCGAAATCGCACAAAAATACGTTTGAGTGTATTTGCTTGTCCGCCACTTATTACCCGTACAAAACCACTTATCTGTCAGGACCGCAGCAGCGCGTATCAAGCTTATATTTAACCCTCTCGTCGTCCAACGTGAATCGGTGTTATTTCTCAGGGGGCACAAATTCGATAGGCATATGGAATAGCGATGCGATATTATAACGCACGAGATAAACACGGATGGCATGTGACGCATCTTCTTCTCTCAGGCGTTGTTTTATCTTAGATCAGATAAGAGTAGAAATGATATTTAGATGGTTGGCATCTGGTAGACATTATAAAAAGACGTTCGTAAAGTTAATATTTGCAAGTCGTTATAGAAATACGTAATAATGAGACGCTGGATTCGCTTTTCGGAGACTCGGACTTCGGACAGTTAAATAAACGATGTACGTAGGAAGCTCTCCATCTCTGTCTCCCATACACAGTTACTTGCAAGACGTTCTATCCATCTGTCTCTCTCTCCGAGCTCAACGTACAAGAGTGCTCTTGTACGTGAATTCGCTCGCAAATACGCGATCATCCTACCATACAAGTCAAAGTAACCGAGTACACGAAATGTTCACCAAGTGTTCGCTGTTTTTGTGATCTTACGAGATCAAATTCGAATTTTGAAAGAAATTTTCACCATTCAAACGGTCTTATCGTAATTAAAAAGACCATGAGAAATCTTGCATCTGAGTGATTCCATGCTTTCTCTCTGTTCCTATTAATTTCCGAGCCAATTTCTCGGCGGTTGCTGTTTCCGCCGAAACGTATTATATTTACACTTGTATAATTAGTTGTGTTGATTATATTTCCTTCGGCGCTGACGAAAATAAAACGGTTTTAAAAACCAGTAAAAATAAAGCGCAAAAATTCCGCGAACTTAATAAATATCACGGGCATTCAATATGAAAATAATAATTATATACCTCGATCAAACGTCTTTTAGGATGTCAAAAGCATTCTTACGATCTTATCGATAGCATTTAATGGCAAGAAATTGAGGAAGGTATGCTGTCTCCTCGCCCATTTTCCACTTTTTTTTTAAAAGACATTTTTCAATTTAATTAATTTTTTATAATAATCATCGTATTCGATCAGGTCTCAACAGTTTCAGTACTGCTTCGATACGAAATTTGACTTTAGTGGCGCTTAGTAAAAGTGTCGCATTTAAAATGCTTTGTATTGCATTTCGATCCTTATTTTGTATTAAAAAAATATAAAGCTTTTTAAATCATCTCAATTGGCAACATAGGTTTTCAAAATTATTCGCAACAACGATGGGAAGCATGTGTTAAATGCGGTCTGCATATTTTTCACCGACTCAATTTTATGATTACCCTCGGGGGATGCTCTATATAAAACCTCCCACATTTTCTGTGATATTTTAAATTATGCTATACAAGAGCTCTGGGGAATGACTCTTTCTACTGATTGCAAAGAAAATATCTCCAGAAAATGGCATGGCATATTTTAAAGCTAACAAAAACGTTGCTCGCGTCGCAGAGTTGTGGGAGATGAGATTTGCGTTTGCACACGATTGCACTTTAATACGGATTTATCTGTTCGAATTTGCCTAAACCATTAATTGGGAGGATTGTTTGTGTTGATTCAATACGCCTTTTTCGTATCGGCAAACATCTTGTAGGTCTTTCAGCTCAATTCGCTTGGGTAAAAGCAATAAAATACAGATCGCAGAAAACACTCCATAAATAAACCATCCTTAAAACGAGAAATGTATACCAATTTATATTTCCGACTTTAGTAAAATATGGCAATAAATCGTATTTCATAAGAAAAAATCAATTCATATTTAAAAGAGAATTATGTCATAAGGCAATATTGTTTTGCCAACATACTATTATAATTTTAAAGATTGACATGATTCGTGTATTAAAGTTTATGTCTATGTATATAAAACCATAGGTTGACCTGATTTAATACCTCGTTTCCTAAATCAAACAACTTGAGCTTAAATCCATAGAAGGTGTGGTTGACGATCACATTTTTAAAGCATATAAACCAGTACATCGAATCGTTATTATTTCATTTCGGTTTTGGTTACATTCCAATTATTAATATCATAAATAAAAGTTTTATCATGTGGGCAAAAAATGTCAGATTAGTGGATGGGCTATCCACAGGGCTCGGTTCTTGGGCCGATCCTGTGGAACGTCCTACTGGATGAAATTCTTCCTCGGAGTGTCCGTGCGGAGATCCGTTCATGGATGCAGATCATCTTCTGTGGACATGGCGTTCGATCACGAAGCGCTATTTCGTTGTGTCAGCGGTCTAGATTTTGGACCGGTTGGGCACGGAAACTTTGCGGCCGTTTCCTCTTACTTTAGAGCGTGGGCTTTCTGCCACAAATTTGGGAAAAAATGCATTCATGGGGCTAAAATGCATTCTACGACCTCAATAGGATCGTAGAGCCCCCCCCCCCCCCGCGGCCAATAAACTCAGCGGGCTTGCACCCTCCCGGGATAGCAAACGGAGCTCAAACGCCCTTTTCCCATTACTATATATGTATATCATAGAACTATTAATGCAATGCAATGTCTCCGTAGGGCTACAAGAGATGGTGCTGTTAAAATAACACATTGCACCTGAAGAGAGATGGAAGACGTCGCTTTTAATCTGGCGAATTAAGGGGGGAGATACCTTTAGATCGGGTAAAATCAGTCAATTTTAATTAATTATTTTCAAGGTCATAAAATAATGTGATCATTTATATATTTTGACATCTTATTGATACATTATTAAAGTGTAAAAACACATGTGATTTTTTTATTTTTTAATACAAAATGGCCGCTCTGTAGAATATTTCTTTAAGCGTTTGCTAGGAGACATCGAAAACTGCTGCACCTGTCAAAATTTTTCTATTTATCTGAAATAAAAAAGTTGATTTTTTTTCGATTACTGATATATTAAAGGGAAGGATATACCTATAAAATAATAAAAAAGTTTAAAAATAAAATTTATATCGGCTGTTTAATAAAAAGTCCAGATTTTTGGCTATTTTTCAACAGTTTTGACCCAAAAAAAAAAATTATTACCTGATATCTTTAAACTTATAAGTATATCCTTCCGATAATATTATAAAGAGAAACCTCTGAAAATTTCAGCCTAATCGGTCAATAAATTTTTGAGTTACAGCACGAGCAGTTTTTGAAAACAGAGTTTCGAGATAATCGCGTTCAAAGTTTCGATTCAGTATAATTATAATTTAATGTGACTTACCGATCAATCGGCGATTCTGAATCCATACAATAAACCTTCGACCTTCTAAAAAAGCTGATTATCTTTGAGCTGCTGCTGTTTTCGACCAGTACGAGCTGTTTTGGTTTCGGAAAGACTCATCCGGTTCTGTTTCACTATTCGTGCCTCATCGGTATTTTCAGCGAAAACTTTACAATAGGTGCCAACAATTATACCCAGCTCATTCATAAGTTTGAGAATTGAGGTGTAGCCTTCATTAAATATACTTTCAACAATTTTTAGCCCAGAATTGAGGTGCTTTGGACATATTCGCCAAATTGTTGCATTGAAACTTTTGTTGGCATTCTGGGTATGGCCACCCAAGCATCTTTCCAGTAAATCATCTCTGGATAAACCTTCGTAAATTGGTAGAAGATGTTGTTTTATATCGTCGCCAAGTAATGGAGTAAGATCTTCAAGCTGGGGAGCTTTACTTAAAGCGATGGCTTTCTGCCATTTGCACCAACTCTCGGCTCCAGTCGGACAGTTGTTGTGTTGTGGTTTTTTTTTCTTTGAAAAAATATGGTAATAAGTAGCCATAATTTCTCGTTTAATATCTTCCACACTAACGTTTCTTCGAATACTTAAACCATAATATGTTGTAAGCTTTTTTACAACGTTTTCTATCAACTTCCCTTTTCTTGAATTTTTTTTATCTGTCGCAGTCTGGAGCTCATTCTCTTCTCAATATGGCCAACACACTCACTTTTCACAATAGTCAAATCATCACCGTAAGGTTTA
Organism: Stenopsyche tienmushanensis; assembly: GCA_008973525.1. Taxonomy (NCBI): domain Eukaryota; kingdom Metazoa; phylum Arthropoda; class Insecta; order Trichoptera; family Stenopsychidae; genus Stenopsyche; species Stenopsyche tienmushanensis. Next base: position 127,842 of record WACJ01000411.1, on the reverse strand, counting down.
GAATCTAAAATTGCCTTGAAAGTTAAAAAATATACAAACGTACTGTGAAAGAAGCATTGCTCCGACTACCTGAGTTGATGACAGTATGCGGATTGACGTTTTTGACAATAATTCCATTTATATTCAATATTTCGATTTTTCCTTTTAATAGTATATTTTAACATATTATAAATTTGAATTATGTAAAAAAAAAATTCAATTTTTTGAAAATTCTAAAGGTATCTCCCCCCTTAAATCTGCTCAGATTAACAGCGCTACTACATGGGGATGGTAAATCGCCCACGCTACAACATCAATGAACTTAGATTAAAAAGCAGAAATTTAAAAATTCAATATGTAGATAATTAATTATGATATACAAAATATTATCGCAGATAATCGACGAAGAGATGCAGGAATTTGACTGTCAATATCATTATAGGCTAGAAAAATTGCGTCATCTTCCTGGGATCTACAGGTTCAAATCTGTCATCATTTGTGATAATCGCTTCCCAGATTGTATTAAAAAGTAGCAGGGAGACACCCCCCTTACTAACACCCTATGTCATCACTAAAGATTCCGACAGGCAGTCACTGAAGCGTACTTTATGGATCGATCCGGACACGCATATCCTCGATAACCTCATAGTTTTTCTCTATATATTCCAGCCATAAAACTTACAGGAGTCCCACATCTTTTCAAAAATAGATCTCATATTGAATATACCCACTCGACCTGAAACCACACTGATATGCTCAAAAAATATGCTTCAAAAAATCACCGTAGCATTCGACATTTAAGAGGTACCAGGCAAAAGTTTCGTTTTTTTTTTTAATAAAAATTATCAGACAAAAATATCGCATTGATATAAAAAATTAATCATTTAAGATGTGATTTCGCCATTATCTTCTGGCATTATATTCAATAATTTCATATTGAATTTGAAATCGTACCATACAAACAAAATGACCTTTTTGGACCATGTCTAAAACGACATTTTCATCCAGTGCCCCTAATATATATACTTCTGATTATATTATATATGTAAATATTTAGTGTGGCTGTTAACCACCGACGTATTTATCAGGATTGAGCGAACAAGCTTATTTGATTCGAAGACACGCAAGTTTGCCATAAGCTACCTAAGTTTATGCCTCTGCAGGATTTAAAGGATAAAGTTTTAACGAATGTGTCGTAAACGCACACGTCCCAAAGGCACTTTGTGCTCTTAATTACAGCTTTGGCGACACAAGATCTTCCCGATCGCTTTGAATTCCCCGATAATCAATGGCCGATATTTCAAACGTCGACTTCACATATGTTTATGTATCTTTTGGCAAACTGAGTTTTAGAAATAGTCATCCAATAAAAAAAATCTATGTTCAATCCAAATATTATCCACAATCGCATCTACACAAATATCGCCCGAAAATCGTAATATTTTAAAGCATTCCTGCTTCAAAAAATCCGCAGGCTTATTTTCGACAGTTTACAGCGAAGTTCGAGTCGAATTAACTGTTGAAATGGCCCACACTTATATTAAAATGCGGTAAGCCACAAGCCACGAATAGATAAGAGGTAAACAAGAACGCTTCTTCTAAACATTTAACTACTTAAAAACGTACTCGAGGATCGGAATGACACTTATAATGCTTCTAATCAACATATAAAACACTAATTCGCTTAACAGATCGATAGACGAGGGTTATCGTGGTGTGAATGTCGATAGCTTTTGGAAATTTGCATCAATCCAATATTCACTATTCTTATTGGAATTAGACAAAAACCTATAAGAATTATCATAGACAATATTCATTCGAACTCTTGAATAAAAATTATTTCCTCGGAATGATCTTGAATAGCCCACAACCAGGTCAATTAACTTGTAAATTTGGTTCTTATTAAAAGCCATTTTTATTTATTCACTTATAACTAGCGCGTAGATAACTGAATCTATTTGTATATAAAAATGAATGTGTATCGCGGAACGAGGGGTTTGCTAGTTATGCATTCTTATGCCGTTCATCCGATTGCAATGCAACTTTGATGAGTTATTGGGCGTATGTCCGAAAAGGTTTTTACATTAGCAGAATCATTATTTAAGCGGGGAGTTTGTTTTGCGAGACGTTCAACGGATGCACCATATTGATCTGATGAGGTGATGCCCCACAGTAATACATGTAATAATACATGCCACACAATTATATCGTTGAAATGTGGTGCTTTACAGCTAGCAACTACCCTCCAGCTGCATTCGGGGCAACCGCATTTTTTACCCTCATTTCAACATATATATATTTATGCATATATCAAATGGGATGAGAATCAGGCTTTTATTTGCAGTGGAAACTATTTTACAATTTAGGACTTAAATTAGATGCCTAAATAAATGTATAGCTCACAGCTTTTGATAGGAAGCCATTTACGTTGACACCCAATGACTTTCAAACAGAAGAAGTTCGCCCTTTGATTATAGTGCAAATAACTAGCATTGTTAATGTATTAAAAATTAAATACAAATTCTATAATATTGTAGTATATTAGCAAAATTGAACATAAATGCTCCCTGCAAATATCCACAATAGGAAATGATAAGAGTAGTCAATACAACACGAGGGTTCACAAACAAAGCCAATAGGGAATTTCTCGTGACTTGCAGTTAGATTGTAATTAAAGCACTCTGCAAATCCACCAGCATTGAAGCCAGCCTAATAATGCCGTCATCCACGAACGCTGATGATATTCCAGCTTCAATATTGATTTGTTCTTTGACATACCACAAAAGTACAATGGTACATACATATATGATTTCTATGGCGGGAATTAAGCACCGAGCATCCACTTCAATACGTAGAAGCAATTTCGTTACAATGCGGCCTCATTCTGGATTAATTGTAGCATACCTATTATTTTTGCGGACACATTGCCGTCATTGATGGTTTTTCATTTCATTTCTTTCGATTAATATCCAACATGAGCCATACCAAACCGTCAAAGTACCCTGACATCCATCGTCCCATTGTTGTATGAAACAATGATTGAGTTTTATGCGATAGCATGCATATTCCTACTTGTGATAAATTATAAGCACATGTCTAACATGATTGTATTGAGGACGTGAATAGTGTGGATTTGAAACAGCCAGAGAATTCAATATGTACACTTGATGATTGGCATATCAATGCAAACTCGTCCGTCCTTATTGGCGAATATTGCCATGACAATCGAAGTCTGCATTGTTTATAGTCATCCATGTAAAAAAAAATATTTTCATCTGTGTGCTAATTTATGTATTACACCGATTTTTACAAAGAAATTTTGCAAGTCCAATTCTTATTTTCTTCATATAGATTGTAAAATCTAAATAACCCACCCGATCAGTCTTCTTCGGACAACTTCGTTTTGTAATGAACGTTCGCAATCGTTCTGTATACATGTTCCGGTATGGCATCCGATCGCGAAGCGTTCATTCGTCATTTCAGCGGTCCGAAAAGCGGACCGGTTGGACACACAGACCCTGTGGCCACTTTGTCCTCTTTTAGAGACTTTTTGCGGTATTTCTATGATCTTACTGATGATAACTATTCATATTCGAACATTTTGAAGTCATCAACGGACCAATAGCGATCATTATTTACAGCCTTAGTTTTAAAGATTAAGCTAGATTTATTTTTAATTTTTTTAAACATAAAAGTGATTCCTACATAATTGAGGATGCTTCAGATGCCCTGAATCGAGAGGAATAAATTTGCATCGGATGAAACAAGACCTCTGATCGAACATAATGGTTCATGCATATTTTACATCTTCATCAATTTTTATACAAAGCTGCATCTTACACGGCTTCCCATTTAAATAATGCAGTTTTTCATAAAAATCATTCAAGTGGATTAAAAACGTGGAAGCATTTTTCAAACTATTTCTCTCGCACAAAGATGAAGTGTACAATCAACATTAATTTTAATATTTACGATTCAGAGTATGATGTCAAATTTAAAATAAATTGAAAGCATTTCAAAGTCAACTAAACATGTCACCCGATTAAATGGATTGCGTTAAATAGCTTAACCCTTTGACATCAAGTTGTCACTTTTGTAACCTATGCGAAAAAAGCTAGCCATCGCAAAAGGTCTACTAGGAAATACTCTCTTCTCTAAGTAACTATTTATTCCGCACGCGAGAGAGATCTGGCTGCAGGAGGGACGATTTCCCGCAGTCAAGGCTAACTGACGCCTCCCGCCTCCTGCGCGTCACTACCCAACTGGCAATGATGCATCAATGCATCAGTCGGTATGCAGATGCAATGGTTCCGCAGGGCCACAAGAGATGGCGCTGTTAAAATAACACATTGCACCCGAAGAGAGACGGAAAATACTACGTGGGAATGGTAAAAAAGGAACGATTCTATCTTGTTGAACCTATAAATGACCGATTATTGACCGAATTATTGAACATAAAAATATTTTTGAAGTTTGACAAAATATGATAGTGGAAATGGGGGAAACCACGTATGTCGGTGCGCGAGCGATGACATTCTTCACTACGGAAGTCATAAGTCTGATTAATAAAATGCTAATCAATTTTGTCGGTTTGGATTCGTCAGTGTAAATTTGTGGTGCAAGCTCATAACCACATATTCAAATAAGGTACGTCTCCTTGGACTACAATTTCGCCGACGGTGAATCCGAAAATAATATAGTGTGATAGCAAGGTTGACTGTTTAAGATTTAATTGTGGCCTGTAGACTTTCAAAATCGTGCGTTAGCTAAGGATTTTTAAGATTTTTAAGAAACCGCCGCAATCCAATGCGTACTGTATTGATCCGAACTCGCTTTGTTCTATATTAAAAAATAAACCTAATTATAGATCTGGATGTGGTTAAAACTTGTGAGGTAGTGCGATTAGGCAATCAAAATCTATTCAAGCGTCCACTTTATTTTTTACCTTTGATCTAATCTACTTCTGAATTTATCTCTTCATCCCTATCGATGAGCATTTCGGCTCGACGACTGTGCTTTAACATCTTCTGTATTTCCCGTAGCAAAAAATTCTGAATCTATTCTTTACATTACTAAATTCCCATTTCCGCCTGTAGTTTCCCCCCGAATTGATACATCGAATGTGTAAAGCCGAATCTCGATTATACTCCATTCTTGTCAAGTAGGCGACGGAAAGCAAAATATTATACCTATCCATCTTGATATTCTCCTTCGGCGTTTTTGCATCAGACGACTCCGCTTGACGCAAGATGATGGCCCAAATATTTACACAGCGTTTGCTGTTTATGATTCTATGATGTCGGATCAAAAAAAATCCTCATCATCGGTCAATATTCATTAATCACGGGGCATAATTTACATTGGGAATTCATAACAAAAATACGCCGAATGCTGATGGCGTGAGTCGGTTAATTTTGTAGTACGCACGGTATAAAAACAGAGCACAGCGAGGGCCAAAAATGTATGCCGGATTATTAAAACAATTCGAGTGTTTTGGCATCGATTAAATGTGAAAAACTGGGAAAATAAATTCGCATCGGTTGAATTTGAATCAATGTCCTTTGTCTTTCCGGGCGGATGCTCCAACCACTGAGCTATAAGATTCGGTGCTCTTTCAGGTCGAATGCATGGGATTAAGCCCGCTCTTTACTATTATTTATTTTACATGCAAGTATTTATATGAAATCATTTCGATCGTCTCGATCTAAAAGATTTAGACTTATATTTACAATGTATAAATGCTAACAGTCTTGATGTAAACCTAATTCTAACTAAATAACTTAAGGCGTCTTCTCACTTTAGGCGCCTCAAAAATAGGCTATTTTCACGATTTTTTTTCGAGGATTTTCGCTAAAAATTATGAGATAAAATGGATCTTATGTAATAAACACATCTTTCAAGTAAATGAAAAAAAATATTTTTATTTTTTTGAACAATTATTATAATAAAACAGTAGCATCGAAAAACCCGTGTAGAAATGTTATGTTCGTGGCTTGTTGATGATATCTCCGAGATGGGTCATTTGAAACAAAAAAATAAAACAGTTTTAGATTTAGTATATCAGTGGCTATAGCACATATTATCAAATTTTTGATATTTGCGAAAATAACAAAATGGCGCACGTTTTACGAAAAAGTAAAAAAAACGCGTTTTTTTGCAGTTTTTTGTAAAAAAAAATTACTTAAAATCAAAATTTCAAAAATCTGATAATATGCGCTATAGCCATAACTATGAAAAATATGTCATTCAAATTTCATGACAATTGGCCGGATAGTTTCCGAAATTTCATCAACAAGCCACCGAAACACCTTGTTTTGAGATAAACGCGTTTAAAGTTTTGGTTGCAGAAAAATTGCCCAGACACAGCTGTTGAAACACTCGTTGTTATTTTGGGTATTTCCTCCGAAGATCTTCATAAATCGGTTTCAAAACCTCGTGAACATCCTCAGCTAGAGCAGAAGGATGTTTAAAAGTTTCTATCTGATTGTTTTTCACCACTTTCTTGTACTTGCACCATGAGTCTGAACAATATGTATGCAGCCGGGTGCTCTCAGGTATTCACCTAACGGTCGCCAAAAAATGTAGTTAGACTCGTCCGATCTTTATGAAATTTCGATATAACATTTTTGAAGATATGTACTTTCAAAATTTAAAATAAAATAAAAATCGTTTTTTTTAAATTTGTCAAGTGAGAAGACGCCTTAAATTAAGCACGAGTTATTTTGGTTAATAAACCCAAAATCGCATTATCTCGTCTGTGAATATGATATCGACACCATTGACACCTTCTAATAAATACAAAAGATAGATTCGACTGGTATCATCTCATCCATGAATATAATAATCGACACTAGTCGACACCTTCTAAGAAATAGATAAGATAGATCACTTTTTTTTTCTTGAACAAACACAGCTCTTTTATCCAACAGAAAATCGCTGAATCGTTAATATCATCTTATCTGAATAGACAATGATCGACATTTTCCGAAGGACAAATTACTATTTACCCGAACATTTTCCGAGAATGTGTTATTCTCCTCGCCGCCATTATATTTCGCAATATTTTCAATGGCATTGATATTTTTAATGACACGACACAAATATATCCTTCAAGTTCAAGCATTCAGGCTTGCGAATAATAGGCGGTTACGTGACTCAAGTCTGCAAAACTGAGTCTGGTGCCATCTCTAATAATGTATAATGAAATCACCCCCCACAGCGAGCGTTAATAATCAATTATTCTTATATGGTAATCTTACAATTTTTCGATTATAAATGAGAGTATTTGCATTGAAAAGGCATAATTAGACTAAATTGTATTTTTTCTGGCTTAAATTAAAAATACTGCTTGATAAAATGTCCAATTTTTAAAGAAATAATCGCTCATCATCGTATTATCGCAGAGAAGTTAATAAAATTCAAATAAGCTTAGATCTGAGATGGATGTGATGAAATAATTAATGGTTGAGATTATTTTTTTGCTTCGAGGAACAAAGGATTACGGGCGCTAAAATAAACCCTAGATTTGCCTGTTGATAATACAGACCATCGTATTGATCTTTCGGCGAAACTTTGGGAAGAAACTGTCATAATTTAATCCCTACTTATCTGTATGCCTTCCTGTAATGCTTCAGATCATTTCCATTTGTCCAGGGAAAAAACTTGTTTTTCATTCGAAATTAATTTGATGCGATGCAATGCATTTTTAATGAATTTTATGCGCATAATTCTGAGTGCATTCCCGGTTGGCGTATTTAATTGAATTTTCATTTGATGGAATCTCCATTGAGTGATGTAAAGTGAATATTTCAACGAAAAATTTGATTTCGCACGAGGATGCATTTATCACTATATACAGCTCTATGGTTCTATTAATATATGGTATTGATCACGCTTACATGTAAGTACTTCAGATAATTTAAATAGCACATAATCAAGTAGATAATAAAACGACGAGGGGGAACATCATTGAAAATATAATAAACGGAATTTCACGCCTATGTCATAAATATGATGGAAGCCAATTTTTCTCAAGCATATTCACAAATGACGTGCAATTCTAAGGTATCGAACTCAGAAATTATTTCGGGCCTCGTATAACACGGTTGTATGGTTCCGCAAAAGCATCGTGTAATACAAATTCGTATTATACAAAATTAGGGTTTACGCTCCAAAAGAATATCGAAGATAGTTCATATAAATATATACTTTATATAATTTATTAATAAAGTATATAAACGATTGTCGCTTTTAGCGTATAAATCTTTATGTATTGTTAATGTAATCATTATAAGGTTCCAAAATTTGTTGTAATTCTCTCTTGAATTTTAAACTTCTTTCCATTTTACGATCGTTTTCTATTAAAAAAAATAATTTAATAGCCAATTCTATGCCTTCATTAAATGTTTTTAATGTGAAACATGTAACTACTTTGCTACAACTGCTTTTTGAGTCATTAATTTTGGTAGATTCATTTAATATTTCAACCAAATCGTCTTCGCTCAACATACGATCCTATAATATTTCTTGAATATCCATATTATCAAAACTTTCTCCACCAATATCACGACAAATATTTATTGTCCTTCGGTATTCATCTTCTATTGATGGTAAAACATTTTCTCCAGAGACTACTTCTGGCCATGGTTTTTTCCAGCAATAATTTAAAGTGGATTTTTTATTTCTTCAACGGATGCATAAACACACAATTTCGAATAGATTTTTTTCCCAGCCTTGTGGAAGTATTAAATTTTAATCTTAAATTAAATCTTGATCGATGTATCCCAATATTTTTTCAAATATTCGACGAGTGTAATATGCTTTAAATATTGAAATGGAGCAGATTTCCTGGTACATTTTCCATTATCGATAATACTTCAAAATTATTTTTATTTTTCCCCTCAAAACTTGTTATATAAAGCGTGTTGTATAAAACCGTATTATACGATACAAGAGTGTATATAGATAGATGTTTTACATGAATTCATAAAATTGTAACTTCTGACACCAGCGTAACATTGAGGCGGGGGCGCTCTCGGTCCACATGTTCCCGTCGGGTTGGCAGCACTAACGCACGGATTCGTTCTTCTATCGGGCCGTGATGTTGCTGGACGAATGGATGAGAATAGACGGGCATCGAATAGAAAAACTCTCTTCTTTGAATAACTATTTATTCCATACGAGAGGGTGAAAGATCTGGCTGCAGGAGGGACGACTTCCCGCAGTCAAGGCTAACTGACGATTCCCGCCTCCTGCGCGTCACTACCCAACTGGCAATGATGCATCAATGCATCAGTCGGTATGCAGATGCAATGGTTCCGTAGGGCCACAAGAGATGGCGCTGTTAAAATAACACATTGCACCCGAAGAGAGACGAAAGATGTCGCTGTTAATCTGGATAATTAAATCTGCTCAGACTAACAACGCTATTGCGTGGGGATATTAAATCGCCCACCCTACAAAATACAACTTGAGGAAATCGATTAATTTAATGATTTCAATTGTAGTCATTTGTTAGTTTTTTTTTAATGTGATTTTTGGCATTATCTTTTATATGACCATTACCAAATAACCAAATAATTGAACCCAATATGATTGAGTTACTAGAACTAACTACAAGTACAAATTGAGGATTGTTATTAATTCACATGGTTTGCTTTAAGATTCCGATGTCAACTCTTTATCTATTATTACCCATAAGCTTATAACTTATTCGACAACAGTCTGTCCTAACTTCCGACCACATATCCAAAGAATTATAGAGCACATCAAAGATGCACCATCATAAGAAGCTCCATAGTGTTCAAATTTCCATGAAGTTATTCATTTGTGCATCTTTGGCTTTATCATCCAAGTCTGTCCTTATAATAGGATGATATTTAGAAGCTTCGGAGAATAAACTTAGAAGCAAAATAACAGATGAAAATTTCCTTCATTACTTACTACTATTTCCCACAGATTTTCAATTTAATTCCTCATTCGTTTAAGTGTCAAAAACGTCTATCCTTCTGAATATGTGCCACAAATCGAAAAATATGATAATCCTTCAGAGCTAGATCTGGTAAATATGGAGGGTGTGGAAGTTTTCCCATTCTTTTTTTCAGTCGTCTTCCTCGCCTTTGAAGTCTTGTATTGTCGGTTTCATAAATTCACAATGGCTAATTCCTTGAATATACCACCAAACATACAAAAGAATCTTGCGGTTTGAACTTTTTGTCTTGACAACAAAGCTCTGCACGTGCTTCGTCGCTCTCCTTTGTTACCGTCGAACAGTTCGTGCGGCATCCAAACTCCCAATCGATTCTTCTTCCCGATACGTTTTAAATGCTCTTGAGCTGACGACCATAATGAATACATCCTCTGTTAATCGAGGATTTGTTTCCATTATGGTTCTCAAATATGTCGTGGTCAATATGTAAGAGTAATCCAACTCTAGAGATATTTTTCAAACATCTGTTGCCCGATTTAAATTTTGAAAACGAAAATCAACACGTCATATTGGTAACACTTCACCGTAAATTTAATGTATGGCTTTTGTGGCTTTAGTGGTCGAAAAATAGTCAACTAAAGTAACATTTTTTTACTCGTTAATTTTACTGAAAAACAGTTCTTAAATAAAACTGAACTCTAACAGACGTCTATCAAAATCGGCAAAGACTTATCTATACACTTAAACCTTTTTTTGTGCGGTAGATGCGTTCTAGTCTATCAAAATTATTACCATCTATGCTTTTAATTATCTCAAACGTAATTTTTTGTATAAATGATGATATTCTCTTTGTTACAAATTGCACATTGAAGCATTAAGATGATTACCCTTGACATTTCAATAGAAAATTTTGTACTACATAAATTCAAAATGCAGACTACATAAAGTCGCATTGATTAGAATTTCCTTATGCATTTATATATAGGAAGCTCTGTGGAACATTGCAAAGATATTCATGCTGTTTGTCAATAGTATTTATGATTAAAATCGTATTAAGAACTTGCATACAATAGAACGTCTTTTGAATCGAGGACCATCTCATAAGAACTTTGAAGAGAATTTCTGCATAAAATTTATGCTTTATCCAGTTTCTAAGGGAATATCTTTCATGTATTCATGACCAAGTCGGTCCCATTTCAAATTATCCTGAACATCACATGTTTACCTGTTATTTGAAAAGAATTTTGTCTGAATTAAATGAGATTCGCAAAACTATATCGTCTATGCTAGCATAGCTTAAGCTGTATGGTTGCTTTGTAAATTACGTCAGGAAATAACGTTGGACATAAATTGTGCCCCTAATGTAGAGTATCCAATATATTTTGCAATTTTATTCCAATCTAAAACGAGGTAAGCTTTAACTTCGTGGATGGTATTTCATTGGTAAGAAGACATACTTGAGTACGAGGCCACTTGCTCTTTGAAGCTACATATTGCCTTATTTCATTTTACTTTTTACTCACGGGAGGCTAGTATAGCGTTATAAATTGGATAAAATCTCACCACGAAAGACTTTATTTCATATTAAAAAGAACATATAATATATCATCATCACCGATGCTGAAAATACTGTTTATTGCCAAAATTGTGTGTGTCGTTTCAGGACACAACAACTCTTTTATTTAAATATTTTTTGAAGCCATTTTCTTGTGAAAATTGTGCATTGAAACGTGTATGTTACTTACGCTGCAACTGCTTTCTGAATCATTAATTGTGGTATATTTATTTAATATTTCGACTATTTCGTTTTCGTTCAACGTACGGTCCTCCGATATCATGACAAATGTTTAATGCCCTTTGGTATTTATTTTGTATTGATGGTAAAACATTTTTTTTTCCAGAGACTACAAGACGTATCCCGAAAGTAAGTGTACTCATTTTTTTATATTTTTTAAACAAAGCGTAATTGAAAAAACAAAACATAATATTTTTGATACACTTGTTGCCTATTTTTCCATATAATCGCCATCCCGTTTGATGCATCTGATACATAAGCTTATTTATTGCCATCCTTGAAGAAGCTCATTCTCCTACTTCAGAACCTCATAATGCACCTGCTCGTCGGCTGAAAATTTAATTCCACCCATGTATTCTTTCAGGGAGGGAAAGGATGAAAATCTAAATGCGCCAAGGCAGGGCAATGTGGGGGGTGGTTCAAAACATCCCAATCTAATAAGTCCAAGAGCGCCTTGGTGGCTAAGACTGTGAGGACGGGCGCTGTTGTGCAACAAGCACACTTCTCTCGTCAGCATACCCCTCCTTTTGTTTTTAATACTTATTTTAAGTTGTTTAGGGTTTCACAATATCCTTGTGCATTGATAGTCTTCCCTTGAGGCAGAAATTCTGAGGCCATAATTTTTTAATCTGAAATTGTGGTTTTGAATTTTATGGCAGATGGGGAATTGGTGTGACACTTTGCGGCTGTATTTTTATCTCAGACGTGTAATGATCCAACCACTTTTATCTCCATTCAAAATAGAGCTCAGAAAATCCTCACCTTCCAATTAAAGTCACTCAAGTGACTCGCGGGCGCTATTGAGTCGTTCGCATTTGGCCGGAATTTTTACCGATATCTTTCACCAAACTGAACACTACAACGTGAATTTACGTACTACTGTGTTCCTGATATGTCAGCTTTGTCTGGAGATCCCGTTCCACCACTCAGTGTGGTCAATCATTAAAAAACAAACAAAAAGCTGCCCGTTATTATCACAGTACACTTACTTTCAGGATATATCAAGTAATTCTTGACGCAGCTTTTTATTTGATATGGTGCATTTAGAATGGCTTCTTTCAGCGCTTGCAAAAATCAAACAGTCCACCTTCGAGTTAGATCCCGCCCTTTTTGGTGATCAAATTCAAAATTAATATTTAGAAACGTATTTTTAAAAAATCCGATATAAATTTCATGCTTAATTTTTCTATGTGCAAATTTCTCAACATTATTTGAACATCAATCATTAATCAGTGTAACTGGATATGCTCACCGTTTTAACCCTATCGCGTTAGATTGAGTGCAATTACGCCATTAATATACGCGATTTAATTAAACACGCCAAACAACGTCTGCTCAAATAATGATCATTGTTCTTATCAAACATTCTGGATGTTAAGGAAATTCATTCATTTGAAATGCGAATGGAATATGAAAATCCTGCTGGTGGTGTAAGGTCGGGGGATGATGGTACTTATACAAAATTTGGATCCTCGACATCTGCATATCGATTGGAAGACTTAATGCAATTTTGCGCATCCACAAGCCGCTCTTGATATAAACTTATTCATCTGCTTAATTGGATGAGAAGTTCCTTTTATGATGGTTGCATCGCCTGGATTATTATTGTTGGAACATGATATCTAAGCCATCCTCTCGACCTCGTTACCCTGCAAAGACTGAAGTTTTTACAATGACGGTGCAGAATTATAGTTATGTTCCTCTAAGGAGCATCAGGCTGCATTTGAAAATTTGTAGTATGCTTAAAAATAATTTTGAAGGATGAAGTTAACAAAGGTGGAATTTCGAACGAGCGTAATTGGCTTCCAGCATCTATTATGCGACATACAGCCCTGGTTCAAAGCGTTGGGTACCCTATAAAATCTTCAATACTTATAATGTACGTATAAGTGAATTAAATGTATATAGATAATATACAATCTTGCTGTGTACGATTATTGAGCCATCCCGGATATTACGCTTCGGTGTGTCCCATTTATGGTCTATTGGATCTAGTTCCGGGGATTAGTCCGGGAGTCATCAATTTCATACCGTCTCACGACCCACCCCTCTTTCATTTGTGATATGGCGTGACATTCATGTGAGGTTGTACTCGATCCAGATTTACATTGCGGAAAAATCGTGCAAATCGGATATGACAATGTCGCATAAGCTTTCCCAGATACATTTTAGCGCCTTAGATCTCATTCGTTGTGAACATTTTTGTTATTTTTGAAAATCCATGAATTATTTTTAATGTTTTCACCAAGATCTTACTAAGTTTTCTAATCAATTTAATATCATCACACTCCACAATAACCTAATTTTGTCTTGTAGCTCATATTTTTGACCCGTTTAATGGTACTCGACTCTATGCAAAAGTTTGGTATAGTTGGTTAATATACAAATTTTACAATAAATTTTAATTTCATAAGTATACATACAGAAAGTAAATGTACTAGATTTTTTTTAGAAAAAGTATATTTGAATAAAAAAAATACAAGATATTGTTGATACACTTGTTGACTATTTTTCTACATAATTGCCATCCCGTTCAACGCATGTGGTGAACCATGGCACAAGCTTCTTCATGCCTTTCTTGAACAACTCTCCGCTAGCTTCTTCCTCCACTTCAGAACCTCTTTCTGCACTTGTTCAGCATTCCCCTAGTTTTGTTGTTTTGAATGGCCTCACAATATCGTTACGCATTGATGGTCTTCCCCTGTGGCAGAAATTCGACCAAAATGATGCCTTTTAAGGGGGGAGATACCTTTAGAACGGGTAAAATCAGTCAATTTTAATGAATTATTTTCAAGGTGATAAAATAATGTGATCATTTATATATTTTGACATCTTATTGATACATTATTAATGTGTAAAAAAACATATGATTTTTTTATTTTTTTTACAAAATGGCCGCCCTGTAGAATATTTCTTCAAGCGTCTGCTGGGAGACATCGAAAACTGCTGCACCTGTCAAAATTTTTCTATTTATCTGAAATAAAAAAGTTGATTTTTTTTCGATTACTGATATATTACAGGGAAGGATATACCTATAAAATAATAAAAAAGTTTAAAAATAAAATTTATATCGGCTGTTTAATAAAAAGTCCAGATTTTTGGCTATTTTTCAACAGTTTTGACCCCAAAAAAAATATTTATTAACCCGATATCTTTAAACTTATAGATATATCCTTCCGATAATATTATAAAGAGAAACCACTGAAAATTTCAGCCTAATCGGTCAATAACTTTTTGAGTTACAGCACGAGCAGTTTTTGAAAACACAGTTTCGAGATAATCGCGTTCAAAGTTTCGATACAGTATAATTATAATTTAAAGTGACTTACCGATCAATCGGCGATTCTGGATCCATACAGTAAACCTTCGACCTTCTAAAAAAGCTGATTATCTTCGAGCTGCTGCTGTTTTCGACCTGTACGAGCTGATTTTGTTTCGGAAAGACTCATCCGGTTCTGTTTCACTATTCGTGCCTCATCGGTATTTTCGACGAAAACTTTACAATAGGTGCCAACAATTATACCCAGCTCATTCATAAGTTTGAGAATTGAGGTGTTGCCTTCATTAAATATACTTTCAACAATTTTTAGCCCAGAATTGAGGTGCTTTGGACATATTCGCCAAATTGTCGCATTGAAACTTTTGTTGGCATTCTGGGTATGGCCACCCAAGCATCTTTCCAGTAAATCATCTCTGGACAAACCTTCGTAAATTGGTAGAAGATGTTGTTTCATATCATCGCCAAGTAATGGAGTAAGATCTTCAAGCTAGGGATCTTTACCTAAAGCGATGGCTTTCTGCCATTTGCACCAACTCTCGGCTCCAGTCGGACAGTTGTTGTGTTGTAGATTTTTTTTCTTTGAAAAAATATGGTAATAAGTAGCCATAATTTCTCGTTTCATATCTTCCACACTAACGTTTCTTCGAATACTTAAAGCATAATATGTTGTAAGTTTTTTTACAACGTTTTCTATCAACTTCCCTTTTCTTGAAATATTTTTTATCTGTCGCAGTCTGGAGCTCATTCTCTTCTCAACATGGCCAACACACTCACTTTTCACAATAGTCAAATCATCACCATAAGGTTTAGAATCTAAAATTGCCTTGAAAGTTAAAAAATATACATACGTACTGTGAAAGAAGCATTGCTCCGACACAAGCTCTCCGACTACCTGAGTTGATGACAAAATGCGGACTAAAGTTTTTGACAATAACTCCATTTATATTCAATATTTCGATTTTTCCTTTTAACAGTATATTTTTAACATATTATACATTCGAATTATGTAAAAAAAAATTTTTTGAAAATTCTAAAGGTATCTCCCCCCCTTAAGTTCCAAAACACTTAGACCTTGATTTTTTGCCCGAAATTGCGCTTTTTAATTTTTTTTCGCATTGTGTGACGCTTTGACGACTGCATTTTTGACTCAGACGTATAATGAGCCACCCACTTTTTATGTCCAGTCACAATAAACACTCAGTAAATCCTCACCTTCCAATTAAAGTCACTCAAGAAACTCGCAGGCGTTATTAACTCGCTCACACTTGGCCGGATTTTTTACCGACATATTTTACTAAACTGAACACTACAACGTGAATTTACGTACTATTGTGTTTCTGCTATGCCCGCTTTGTCAGGATATCCCGTTCTACCACTCAGTATGGCCAACCCTTAAAAAACAAAAAAACCACAGCCCGTTATTGTCACAGTACACTTACTTTCGGGATATGTCTCATACTTCTTGCCGCAGCTTTTTGCAGCAAGAATTTAAAATGAATTGATTTATTGCTTTAACGGATGCAGAAACAATATCGACACAATTTCCTAATATTTTTTCTAAACGCATTAAACCGTGTTATACGAGGCCCGAGTGTATTAAAATAACAGTGGCTTTTAAAATCAACATTAATATTTGATAAGGTGCACTTTGATTGACTTCTGCCACCGCTTGCAAAAATCAATCAATCCAAATTCAAGTTTGATTCCACCCTTTTTGGTGATTAAATTCAATATTTAAAAACCCATTTATAAAAGCTAAAAGAATAAGATCTTAGTATCATCGATATATTTCTCGTTTTAGTAGTTTTATTAGTCTAGCTTATTATGTATTTGCTAAGACGTTTTTTTTAAATATTTTTATAATATATCTAGCCATTCTGTCATTTCGATGTTTATTATCGGTACCATAAGAGCGATGTAATCTTCAACTTTTCGCTTTGAATCAACGAGAAACTTCAGCATTTAATAGTGAGCCAACATCTACCAGCTCCATAGAAAATAGTTTATATTTAGACAGAATTTGCAATTCAATTTTCATCAAGGATAGAATAATGAATATTTCATCGAAACCATGTCGCTTCTGTAGATAACAAAATGTTAATTTTTAACATTATTATAACATGAGTTTCATCCCCGTCATGCACGATAATGGATGCAAATTCAATAGCTTTACGAGTCGTATTATATCTGACAAATTGGATGGTAGTCGTATGTAATTGTCACATGTCTTACAGCCAACTCTCCAGACCTTCATCCCTTCTTTGTATGAAACAATTTGATTAACGCCAAGCAGGGAAGATCTGACTTTTATAAATTAAGGATGGCTATTAAAAGTCGTCAAATTAATAGGGCGTTCCCGGCTTTATTCAATTAAGCGTTGAAATTTTTCTTGTTCCGGATACAAAAATAGATAGAGGCGTTCCGATGGCGAAATTTGATTAACAATTTGAATTTATGCGAACTTCAATTCCAGTCAAAATTAATTATTAAAATGAGAATCTTTGAACGATTAACTCGATTCATAAAATATCCATCTCATCGTGAAATTTAAAAATAATTCAAAGATATTACGGTGATGACATCGATATTAAAGATAATATGATATTCGCCAAAGGAATTTAAGAGTGAAGATGTTTGAAATTGTGAATGATTAAGTTATAAAGGACGATTTTTTTAAATAAAAAAACTCATTATGGTTCATGTTAAAAGTAAATAAAGTAAAGTTTAAAAATATTAAACATAGAATGTTGATATTTAGTGTGTCGACTAGGCGATCTTTATTGAACATAAAAATATTTTTTAAAGTTTGACAAAATATGATAGTGGAAGTGGGGGAAGTCCTATATAAGTATTATAGTGTATCATCACATCTGGAGAAAATTGGACGCATTTTGAACGCACACTGTATGTTACATAAGTATTTATATAATTATTTTAAAAAAACTCTATAAGAATCATGTTAGAAATCGTTCTTGAGAACCGTAGCTAAATTAAAAAGTAGCTTTATATAGACTTTAATTGTGCACAAATCAAATTCACGAAGATGCATAGAATTGTTTGATATCATATCCCCAGCAAGCCACTGGATGACACATGTCATCGTTCTTTATGAACATCCTAACTTTGAATTTGCGAGCGTTTTGTGTGGAAATCCAGACAATCGTTCGGGACATTACTTCAACATCGGTAATTGTGCATTAAATAATACAATTATTAATAAGAAACATCGAGAAATGCCAATTACGTGCCAAGTGTCCTATATTTAACGTCATCACAGGATAATTAAGATTAATAAATCATCATTATGAGGCTCATCATTTATAATTAGCCCCATGCTGTCACGAAATTTTTGTGTGTTTCTTTGAGCATTATTTTAATCCAATATCCGTAAAAAATTCACGTTATTTATTTATATGTATAATTTATATATCCATCCGCTAAATTTATGCTAATGGATATGAAACATGATCATAGTCCAGCGATCAAATCAAAAAATGTCATCTTTCGATGTCATATCTTCTGCAAATCAAAAGCATCTTTTAAAATTACTAATATCAACCCTTTCATTCCATTTCACGAGCAGGAAATGTTCACGATCGTCTTTTTTTTATACACTCTTATCTGCTCAAAAAAAATCATATTATCAGGTCAGTCCAAAATTTCGTGCGCATCTTCGGGATTTTTTTAAAAATTGTCAAATAAAACAATTTCACATTTTAATAAATGGTATATTTTCCTCCACCATCTACAATTTCTCGCCATCTCACAGTTATTTTTTTGATTCCATTGCTGTAGAAAGACACTAGTTTTGAGTCAAAAAAAACTTGAAAATTTGAAAATTAACAGGACCTCTTGAACGGGGTTCATCATAAAAGCTGCTTATTTAAAAAAAATTTAAACCATTTCTGGGCAGTCCTTTTTTTTGTTTGCGAAGGGGTGAATCTTCAAAAGACACCACCATTCTGGTGGTAGTGTGGGATTTTTACCCACTGAACCCCCTTCCTTATTGGCTGACACCCGGCTATTAATTAAGTATTGCAAAAAAGTGGCAGCAACGTGTCCCTCACGGGGTTTCCATTTGTCCACCAGAACCGTAACTAGGGTATAAAGCGCCCGTGGCAAATATCTAATTTAACGCCCCCTCTCCCCCACCTCGAAATCCAAATTATTTTTAAAAGTTAACTAATACTATTATAATGTATATTTTAAAATAATATACAAAGATAGTCCAAAAAAACACGAACTAACGTATAGATGGCGGGTTACTGTTGTAAAAAATACTGTGATAGAAAGTCTAGAAGCTATGTTACTTCCGTGATCGTACAGATCATAGAAAATGCCGCAAAAGGCCCTAAAAGAGGACGGAGTGGCCATAAGGTTTGTATGCTCAATCGGTCCGCTTTTCAGACCGTTGAGCGGCTCGTGATCGGATGCCATACACGAACATAGTGATAATGAAGAAAAGAAGATTAGACAACTTAGCATATATTATAAAAACGGGCAGAGTCAATCAGTGTTGATTCATGTAAAGTAGAAAGGTTGAGTAAAATAAAAACCATACACAACTCTCGACCGGGTCAGTAGTCTGCGTTTTGCGCCCCAAGCCCAGTTGCGCCCGTGGCGGGCGCCTGCTTTGCCACGCCCTAGTTACGACCCTGCGTTCAGCATCCTCCTTCTACCGCATAGCGCACGTCCTGTATTTGCAACACGCATTCAATGCCATTGCATCCGTTAACATTGAAGGTACCATGCTGCTAGGGGACAGCGAGCTGATTCCTAGCTCCTCCCGTAGGATGTCCCTTTCGGTGCTCCATGCTGGGCAGACAAATGTCGTGAGTGCAGCATCGTCGTCATGGTGGCACTCCGGGCCAGTCTCTTTGTCTATTTTGTGTAGATAGCCACCAAAACAGCCGAGCTTAGTGAGAATCTGAATCAAATGGTAGCACAGTTGACTTGTGGTTGCTTTCTGGCTACCCATGTTCTAAGGTTCGGTATTAGCTCGTGCGTCCACCGACCTTTAGCGGAGCTATCCCATCGGAACTGCCATGCTGCCATGGTGCTTTGCTTAGTGTCATTCTTGTCTTCGCCTTTCTATATTGCCTGTCTCTCATAAGCGAGCAGATCGATTGGCGCTATGGCAGTCAGTGCCAGAACGACGTCTTCCAAAACTGTGCGATATGCAGCAGCCACTCTGATTGCGCTCCTTCTCTGGATTCTGGCCATGTTGAGCCTGGCCCTTTCAATTTGTAATGCCTCGACCCATATTGGCGCGTCGTACAACGGTACCGAGTGTGCTACCTCGTTGTAGAGTCGCCTCCTGTTTGTTTTTGGGCCACCAATATTGGGCATCAACCTGGCCAGATTCTCCGCGATTCTGGCCACCTTCTCCGTGTGGGTGACGAATCAGAGCTTGTCACAAATCTCTACCTCCAAATACCGAATGGATGGGTTGGGGACGCAAACTTCCTGCGTCTTGTGACAAAAAGGGTCTCCGTTTTTTAGACAGTGAGCTCCAGACCGGCTCCTGTCAGCCACTTTTTGGCCTTTCTCAGCACGTTCGCAGGATCTCTGTGGATTTGGCTGTGATTAGAATGGCAACGTCATCAGCGGGGCAATCCTTACACTGAATATATCTATATTAATTTTCTATGGGTACTAATATGCGTCCAATGTTTACGAAAATTGTTGATAAACTAGCTAATACATTATTCAAGCGATGACAAATTTCGACAGGATCGAAATCTAATATTATTATCTAATTTAAAAATGCGCATGAACTTTTGGACTGAACTGATAGAATGTGAAATCATTGTTAATATTTAATTAGCCAATAATGAACTATCAAATACAGATGATAACTTGTGATAAACTCACCCAATTATACTGGGGAAACTCTTGAATACTCACTTTACAGTCCAGATTTAACCCCATGGGATTATCATAGGTCCATTGAAGGAGGCAAAAATTTCAAGACAAAGCTGCTTTTTTTCTAATGGAGAGAACTATATGGAAAAATTCCGGGTTACATCTGAACCGCCCTCGTGTCTTCTTATTTGATGCAGATTTTATACTTGCAAATGTTCAGACATTTTGCATGCACATAATGCATGCCCGTTGAAAGGATTAATAAAAATGCGACAGCTTGCGTCTGAGTGTGTCGTTTGTCCATTTATCTTTCATTCGTCTGTGGCACATTATACGCTCATTCTAATTCAACTGTGCAACATGTAGATTTAACACAATTTATCCACTCTCAAGATGTATGTTTACATATTAAATTCCATCTAATATACAAGCCAAAATCCGATCCGAGTTTACGGAGGCTGTTTTAAAGAAAGACGAACGGAAAAATATACATTTCAAGCATCGGTACTATCAATATTTCTCTATATAATATCATTCAAGGAGTTTGCATTTCCTTTCCTGATTTTACTTGCCGTCGGAGCATCGGTCCAGATATCGCAATCAGATAAACATATTCCGACTTTATCATATTTGACATTATTCTGATTCATCCTTTTTGCTTTGACGTCTTTTACAGACGACATGGCATGTATAAAAGACATTCATGCTCATCCCCTACGACAAGGTGGCTTATTCAAAATGATGTGCTCGCTTTTAGACTATAGTTACCCCCGAATATTTCCATAAAAATAAATTTATTCATATTGAAAATATAGCCATAAGTGATACCAGCTATTTAATATGGGCAATATATGGTAAAATATTAATATTTTATGGAGTTCTCAAAGAAGGAATAAAAAAATAATATCAAATTTTTTCGCTTGTTTGCTACTTTTTTGCTTATGATGCAAATTTTATTGAACTTATTCGATTAAAATAAAAGCCACAACATTATTTACATTGCCCGAAATGTCTGCAAAACTTGAGCGTTCAATAATTCATTTATCTTGGTTCTAAAGAAAATAATAAACGAATGCAAATAATTCGCATATGTTGGGAAATATTTTTACATTTTACACACAAAGTTTAATTTTAGTACGATTGTAACTATTATAGTGAGCCATGTCAAGCGAAAATGATTGTAAGGGTTGTAAAACACTGTTCATTTAGGAGCAAATCATAAAATTTCTAAGTAAAGGAGACAGAATGCCAATGTCTTGAGGCATTTACAAGAAATTTGTCTCTACATATTATACATTTAAGCTTTGACGTTGGTACTTTAAATAGGCAAAAGGTTCGATTGAAGATGTTTCTCCACATGGTGAACATCCTAAAGAAATATGCCACAAGGTGGAATGTTTGATAATATTTCGAATGACAAAGAATACAGACATCGTTCATGAAAATTTAAATGTTCTGAGAATGTTGACTTCTAATGTTTCAAAAACTTAATATTTGAATGATAAAGGATCGATAAAAGTATACAAATTTGAATAATCAGCTTACAATTTCCTATGTACTTAGATGAATAATTTAACGGCCATTATGCCAATCAATTAATATACATATGAATGAATATTCAAGTGTGTGTTGAATTTAAGCTGATGCAATTAATGTCCACAAATTCACAATTGGAATGCAACAGACGATGCAAATTCGCATGGGAATTAAAAATAACATCTTAACAAAACCCTTGTCTTGCCTCAATATCACAACGTTAGATCCATACAAATCAAAATACGCTTGGGTCTGTTTTTATGCGAATTTGAAGTTATGCGGTTTTCAAATATAATGGAACCTATCCATCGTTTTTCTACAGAGGACAAAACTTTTTTTATGCGAATGCGCATAAAAATACATACATAAATATCTTCTCTTACTTCTCTCTTCTTATATGTTATATTTGTTTGTCCGCCTTTTATTGCCATACAAACCCAGTTATCTATCAGGACCGTCGCAGCGTATATGAAGCTTGTACATAAATAAATAAACACTGTCAATAGCACACAATATTCGATAATTTCTTCAAGTAAACATACACTTGAAATACTCTTGGTACATTCTATCACGTTGATTTGAAGTTATGCGATTTTTTAAAATAATGTAACAAGTCTTTTTTTATGCGAATTTTTTTTATGCGACTTTCCATAAATCTCGTAAAAACAGGTCTAAGTATACGTTATTCGGCATAGTTTAGTACATCAATTAGCATAATTCAAAACTATCATTATTGTGAGTGTTTGATGTAATGGGGTTAACCGCATTTTGTAGGGGAGCTGTTTGACTCCCTATGCATATGCGTTAGGCTGACCAAAATTTTCATCATTTCAAAGCATAGTTCAATTTTCGATATAACTGAGCCATCATTGCATCTATCAAAACTATGCTATGTAATGCGAACTATGCAATATATAGATTAAAATATATTATAGAGCCACTTTGATAATTACGTGCGATCACGCAACGAACCACTTGTATTAAAATAGTGATATTTATGGAGCATTCACTCCCAATTATGTTCTTATATATATATATATATATCTTTTACATACTATATTTCCAATATCGAAGAAAAAGATTTCGCCATTGCTTGAATTCCATTTCGAATGCATTTCCTAGAATCTACGACTATTTTTCATTGTCCGGGTATATTTAGATATGCTTAAAGCTAACGCTGATCTCAGTACAAAAGAAAAATGAACGGGTGCTTTCAATGATCAAATTGTATGTATAGAACGACTTGACCTAGAAAAATAAGCTGAACCCTTAATATCGTTTAGAGACGCTATAAACCTGCCTTTGTAATACAATGACCTCGGCAGGAATTTAGTTCTTGAAAATCCTCGACATAAGCTAAATACTCAATAATATACATTCGAGCTTTTGTGCTGATGCTCACTGAATATAGTCAAATTGATCATGCAAATGATGTATTTTTATTGAATTTTATATGTATTTTTTGCAAATTTATGCATCCCATTTAAGCCGTCTTCATAGAAACTTTTGTGGTTGGGATGGATAGCATATGGTTAGGATGGGATTTGAATAAGAATATAGGATAGGCGACATCAAATTTCAACCACCTTTGATGTGTTTATTAAACCTTTGAGTAGTGAGCTAATTTGAAATCATCATAAACTTAAATGCTATATTTGCATATCATCCATACAAATCCGTTTATCTGTCAAGACCGCCGCAGCGTGTATGAAGCTTGTACATGAATAAATAAACACTGTCGATAGTACACAATATTCGGTGCTCTTAACGATATTTGAACTCGCACGTGGGTCCGTCCACTATCGGACCGCTAAAGGCGAGTCCGTAGACGGTCGATTTTATTGATCTCAGAGAAAAGTGGTTACGATTCGAATTGATGATGATCGGCTTTTGGTTCGGTTGATGTCTTTCATGTTGCTTTTTTTTAGATGATTTTAATCATGTTTATTTTTTTTTATGTCAAGGTGCTGCGAGGAACAAGCTATGAATACCGATACCGACCAACCACAAAACTAAAAAAAACATATCTGCAACTCACTGGGGATCAAATGTAAGTACCATTTCTTACAGCCGATGTTTATGATGTACCGTCCCTATTATTTGTCAAAAAATCGATACACATTGTACATTGATGATAAAGACTACGCTTATACATTTTTTCTTATATTTAAGCACGCGCCTCTATTATTGCTGCTTATTAGAGCATGCCCCAGTTGGTAAAATCCATTACTACCCCCAACGTACACAAGTTCCTTTATATTAGATATTTATAATACGCAACCGACTTACGGCTATCCCTACATACTGTTAAAAATCCGATTTACAATCCTACTATTTAAAATCCAGGCGCTATACGTTCGATATTGAGCGGCACTTTTTTGCGCGGTTCAGACGTAATAGGATTTATCCGCCGCGGTTTATCCTTATCGGATTAATCGAAAATTATGTTCGAATTATGAGGAATTAATCACGAATTATACAAATGCCATCATTCACCTCGTTATATAATATCCAATATTATTGGTTATTGATTTTCAGCATCTGAACAAAAATGTTTAATACTATAAGATTATGATATGTTTATCCATTACATAGCATTGCTATTCAATCGTATAAATGTATCATACATACAATTAAAATCGAATTATTTAGGGCTTACGTGGGTTTCAAAGCGTTGAAAAACATGTTTTCCAATTTTTTTTATATAATAAAAGTAATATTTTATTCAAACTTTAGAGCATATTAAAGAGCAACATTTAAACAACATTAAATAAAATTTTCATTTTGAAATTTTGAAAATTCAATCGTTGAGACTTCAATCCTATATATAAGAAGTATGCAAAATTTCAACAAGATCGGTTCATTCGTTTTTGAGAAAACGCGTTCACCGACTTTAAAAATAGGGTTTTGAGTTTGATGATTGACTTTAAACGTTGCGAAAATATTCTTGATATGATGATATTAAAGAAAATAAATTATTTTTAGCTTTTAAAACCCTTATAAATCGCATTGGGTTCTTACCAACCCCGAGCAGATCAAATTATTTTTAAAGGAATTCTAAGGATCTGTATGACAATAAATCCTTTGAAATAAGGATGCTGGAATAATCAGGCGCACAAAGATGCCACACATCTAAGCCTGGACAATTGGAAGGACGATACTTAAGACGGGAGAGAAGTTCGAGGAATTTAACCAAAAATACATTATCATGGGAACCCGAGACTGGAGTCAAAAGCTGGTGCAAATGGCAGAAAACCATTGCTTTAAAAAATATCTAAAGCTTGAAGACGTGACTCCATTTCTTGGCCAAGAGATAAAACAGCATCTCTTACCAATTTATAAAGATTTGTCCAGGGTTGAATTACTTCAAAGATGCTTGGGTGGTCATACCCAAAATGCTAATGAATTTTTTAACTTGACGGTTTGGCGAATATTAACACACATTGCTGCTGAGATATTTAATAACGAATACAGCTTCATTTTGAAGATGATGAATACATTAAATATAATTATTAGCACCCACTGAAAATACCGATGAAGCGCGGAGAGCGAAGTAAAACTATAAGAGTCTTTCTGAGACAAAAGCAGCTCGTTTTGCTCGAAAACAACAGTTAGTCGAAGATAATCAACTTTTTGAGAAAGCTGAAGATCTATCATATGCATCTGGAATCATTGGTTGATCGGTAAATCACTAAAATTGATAGATTTATCGCATTGAAACGTTAAACGAGATTATCTCGAAACTGCATTTTCAAAATGTTTGCCAATTGTAGCTTAAAAAGTTATTGATCGATCTGACTGAAATTTTAGAATGTATCGCACTATAATATTATTTAGTCGATTAAGCTAAATTTTTAAGGTTTTCGCGTAAATAAACAAATTTTTTGGGGTAAAAACTATCAAAAAAAAAATGAAAGTTTAAGTAAAAAATCTAATAAAATTCGCCTAATAGAATACCGTATAACTCCGCCATTTTGTTTTTTGTTTTAAAAAAAATTAAATTAACTAGCACTTTATGGTTTTAGTTAAATAATGTCAAAATTTTAAAATGTTACGGTTATTTTATCACCATTAAAAAAAATCATGAAAAACGTCTGATATTCGAGCGTCTAAAGGCCCCCCTTATGGGATCATCTCACTTTGACGGCTCAAAAAATGGGCAGCTTTTAACAATTTTTTTCACAGTAAATACACTGTAAAATGATTTTTTTTAAATTTATTATGGAACTCTTATATAATACTAAAAAAATCGTAATAAAATAATACATATATATTGCTTTTAAAACATCAAAATGGCATGTCAAAAAAGATCCGCAGCGTTCATCAGTTTTTTCATTCAGGCTTACCTGAAACACAAAGTCAAAAATATTCTTAATCTGTATGGTTGTCGCTATAATATAGCACTCAATTAATACTTTTTTGTTCAAAAGTAACAAAATAAAAATATAAAAATTTGGAAAAAAACATTTTTTGGGGTATTTTTTAATGTCTATCATAAGATAAAATAAATATTTTGACCTGATTTTACGAAATGCCATAGCCATACATGTGTTATAATAGCTCGCAAAATTTCAGACCAATAGGCGACTTGCATAAATGTCGTTTCGAGAAAATCGCGTTTAAAGTTTGAAATACTTGGTAAAAGTTGTTGAAGAGGAAAACATACTACTGAACAGCGATTCCAATTTCTTTTTCAGATTTGTTTATTTTACCTGATCTGGCTTCTCTCGTTGGAGATTTATTAATGAATTAAAAATATATTAAATTTATTTTAGCTTTTTCTTTTTATGCCCTTACTACCCCCTTGCTTATTCAGACTTTTTTAAATCTGTATTAACATTTTTTGATTTAATTTTCTCCTTTGCTAGAACAAAGATAAGAAAGCCACCCAACAGTAACCTTTGGCCTATATACAAA
Organism: Stenopsyche tienmushanensis; assembly: GCA_008973525.1. Lineage (NCBI taxonomy): Eukaryota > Metazoa > Arthropoda > Insecta > Trichoptera > Stenopsychidae > Stenopsyche > Stenopsyche tienmushanensis. The sequence goes on along the minus strand of WACJ01000411.1, from coordinate 100,542 downwards.
AACTGGTGTAGGGGCAAATCTGCGACCGCAGCGGTCTCAGAGCCGTTGAGGCGCAATCTGGATTATATGATCAAAAGACTTATTATAAAATGTATTCTGATGGTTTTTAATGCAGGTGATAAAATGGCTCAAAGGAGAGTATGCATCTTTGCTCAATCAGCATACGCACACACGCACGCACGCATGCTCGCCTACGCGCACTCATAGCCATTCAAATGCATGCATTATATATAGGTCGGAATCCATTAATCCAACGGGAGTTCAGCGGATATGATGCGCATGCTTTTAAAGCTTTTTATTTTTAGAATTCAAGGGATACGTTCAATGAGTTTCTCTTTAAGCGACTGATATTTAACCCAGATATGCCGTCGATATTCTATTCTTCTATAGCTAAACCCAACGCTATAGTATACAAAACGATACACAATACAAGCAAAAACATTAATTGAAATGGGTCAATGATTTATTTCGGGGTGCACTTATATTGTAAATCACTTGAAATTGAATCGATTTGGTGCTTTAAATGCTTGGGTTTCGATCGATGATCATGAAAAATGAAATATATTTATATTTCAAGAATGCAATATTATAAGACTGAGTGCAAAAAATGCAATATATCAACCACCATGTATTAAAGCATGTTGATTTAAATGACTATTTATTTTGAAAACATACCATTAGCTTTGGGTGCTTTTCCAGTGTTCTCCTACAAGTTCAACAGCGTTTGTTTCAAACTTCCAGTAACACCCTTCCTGCTTTTCAAAATATTTATTTTCTGAAACGCTTTAATAAGCAAAGAATTGACTGCGCGAAATTCGACAAATATGTCTGCTCACAATCTTAATATATAATGTTTATTTTCCGTAAATGAGCATGGAAGAAGCGCTTCAAAGGTATCCTTGATCCTTTTTGCCCTCAGGAATTGACGAATTCTGGCACAAATAAAGCGCCCCGCTTTATGCAAGAGTAACTTTGCCGGCATCAAGACTATAAACATTGAATAAAAGGTATTCATAATCAGCAAATGTCTTAAAATATCGAATGAGCAACGAATACCCGGAATGCGTTGCAAAGCCATAAGCGCTTAATGATTATTTGAAAAGAAACGCAGTACGTGATTTATTGCTTCAGGTCACGTATAGCCTCGTCCCCGCACCCCAAACTTCATTTCATCCGACCAATATGCGCCAACATGGAGCATCCATACAATATTTTTAATATACCTATGTTATTCCCGCAAGTATAAACCGTAAGTTGACAAAGTTTTATCGCAATCGGATGAACGGTATGGAAGCGCATTAAATATGGACAAACAAACAAACAAGGAACCCTTCAAACTACTAAATATTATCAAACGTGTATCGATTTTATTTTATAAATATATATTACTCGATGTTTACAAATTCATGTAAGCCTAATATTATTATAATACCTCACTTAGTTCCAAGACTACATAATATGAGGGTTCGTAAATGCTCGTTTCTGTGACAAAGTGACCGAGTAGCCGGCAAGTAACGTCTGAGATGGCTTGGAGTGCATAGGGTTAAAATAAACGTCGTCTAATTTCAATACAAAGTGACTAGGGCTTCGGTAGACGTGGCTATAGCTGTAGTGCGGTGATTTGATTGAAATATTGCAGTATTAGGCACATATAAGACATTCGTATAATATTCATCAGGTTGGGGAATAAATTCGTAGCGTTTTTATATTCTTTTGTATTGCAACATTTTTTTGCTTTTTGACAAAGTGTATAGTATTCATTCGATAGAACTCTTTCTTTTCTACAAATTTATGCTAATCATTTTTTTGAATAATTTAATTTTTTATTACTTACGAGTCTTAAAAATGGAATATCCAGGAGGTAAAAAGCAACATTTTCGACACCTTTTCATCGAGGTCAAGTCATCGAGCAACGTATAAACAGCGCTTTTTGTACTGAATCTTTACGGTAGATGAGAAATGGTGCCTATACATAAACATGAAGCAAAGAAAGCAATGGGTGGCTCCAGGAGATACGCCAAAGTCGAGAGTCAAGCCTGATCTCCGTCCAAAGAAGACCATGATCTGCGTTTGGTGGGACTGAGAGGGCACGGTGCATTGGGAAATGCTCGAAATGAATGTCACGATCAACAAGGAGCTTCACATAGCTCAGCTACATCGCATGAAAGAGGCTATCCAACTGAAAAGATCCCATCGACAAGGCCAAACCATACTCCTTCACGACAACGCCAGGCCCTATGTTGCACAAGTCGTCAAAGCCGCACTCCAAGAGCTCGAACGGGAGGCCCTTCAGCATCTGCCGTATTCTCCAGACCTTGACATATTTTCCGCTCCCTGTCGAACCATATGAGAGGCGTTACCTTCAACAATGAAGACGACCTTAAAATTGGCTCAACAAATTCTTCGATACCAGACCATTTATGGCCATTTTTGGCGGAACGGCATCGAACAATTAGTTGAGAGGTGGGAGGAGGTAATAAACAATAACGGCGAATACATAATTAATTTATTTATTGTTAAAACTATTGATTTTTGTTTAAATAAAAGTTTTTGATAAAAACGCTACGAACTTATTCCCCAAGATAATATTTACGGATTTCAAAAATTGTCATGAATTTCGGCAACAACATCATCGCGATACACTGCCGTTTTGTTTACTTACAATATAAAAATGACAAAATGATAAAGAATCAGCTTTGTAGGAATAATCACACAAATATTGCCCCGTACTGTAAGACCTGACCTAATCCGTCAAGAGCACTTCGCTTCATAGCCCGGTCAAATCACATCATTCCAAATATAGATGTCGGTCATCTTTGCCGATGGCCGTGAAATGGCTACTCGTACCCTTTTCTCCCTGCCTTTATTTTTGTCCATTTTATAAATAATTTTCCTCCGATACTGTCTAAACAAAGTTGAAGGTTTTTTAAGTGTGCATTGAATAGTTGGGGTAATTGGATCCGCCTATCTGGTGCCCTTGTCTAGCCTTATCGGATGTCACACAAAGCAATCAAAAACAGGGATTCTTAAAGCCAGTGGAGCGATACAACCTTTTTCTTCCCTCGTAACATAATTTTCGGCATATAATATTTGGTCCGACGGGGGAAAAATCCAACTCATCCAGACCCGGTGCGATGATTGGGTACGTTTTTTGCGCAATAATTTGTTTCATTGTTGGTAAAATTTTAAAATCCGAAACCAACGAAATCCATATACGCCTCTTTTTGTGCGTCTTCGAAGTTATGCGGTTTTTAAATTGAAATTTAATATCACATCTCATAGAAACTTGAATTATCCACGCCAATAAAAAAGAGCAGATGAATACACTCCTCGTTGTTGAATAATCTCAATGATATTATAAAATATATGTTTCGTGATCAATTAAAGCCCGAAATAATACATTTTTAGATAATATGCTTAATGCTTTCAATGAATCGTTTCCACTGGAAACGGTAAATAATACATAGGAGTAAGAGTGATATCTTGGATTCAATATTCTCAATCCAATAAACAGATCAAGCGAATAAGCTAATCTGCTTCCCTAATGCATAGATACGAAAATCATGTTTCACACCATAGTAAACAGTAGTTGGAATATTATAGGCAAATTCATATTACATCAAATACATACACGTATGTTCAAAAATAAACATGATGAATCATCAAATTATATCGAAAATATGTCCAGAAGGGTTTAATTTTCAATGAATCTTTTAATTTGTATAATTTTATCGTCTCGGAAATGCCCAACTATTTCTTATGACAATGGGCGTCTTTGTACGCCGACGTTACACGAAGACTTCAATTAGACCGTCTAATTCCGAGTTAATTGTGTCTAATTGACTAAATGTATTACTCGAGTGAATCCTGAACTCAACCCCAATCCACAACTCCATTATCCAAATCGTACGATCTTTCTGTTAATATCCATTTTGTACCAATCAACGAACTACTCTTATCGATTAAGAACTGTCACGGCTTTAAATAGATTTGTGTTATTTGAAATTGAAAAAATCAATCTAATTCCGATGGTCGCTTGTGCTTCTCCAAACACACTTTCGGCTGATTGATTCGTCGCCGAACAAAACCATCGTCTTCGTCTGATGTATATGCGAGTCTTGATCGCACGCAACGTGTTAAAAATATGAAAAAAGGACAATTTAACTCGAAACAAATACATTTTCGACGCTTAAATATGTAAATCAATTAAGACATTCGGCAGTGATTCGTAATTATATTACAGACGAATACAAAAATTCTACGCATCTATTATATTTCATATCGATATTCCCATTATTAGAGTCGAGGTGTAGTAAATACATCACCGAAAAGAAAAAGTTTTGTGACAGTTACTGCCCCTAGGCGTCGCCTAAGCTCGCCAAATTTGGGCTAACGATCTATACCAGGGGTCGGCAACCTTTTGAGTCGGAAGAGCCAAAAATTACAATTTACAAATTTCAAAGTGTTTAAAGAGCCACAAAAAAATTTCTTGCCAACAAAAAAAAAACACTTTCAATAGCGCAAACTGGGAGCTAATCGTTGGAGCCCTGGAGGAAAAAAATGAAATTCCACAGTATGCACACGACCTCATAAGCGATTATTTCAAAGACCGATATGTCCATCACAATTAAACGGACCTGACGAGAAGACTGGAGATGGGCGTCCCGCAGGGGTCCGTTCTGGGACCAACCCTCTGGGACGTACTCTACAACAGTGTTCTAAACATGGCACTACCTGCAGGAGCAGAACTCATTGCCTTCGCGGACGACGTCGCGCTACTGGTGACGGCTCAATATAGGAAGTGGAGGCGACGGGCAACAAAGCCCTCGCCAGAATTCGAGCGTGGATGCGGGATAATCGCCTGCAGCTGGCGGCCGAGAAAACGGAGGCAATGATATGCAGCAGACGGAGAAGACCGAGGGTCGAGCAGCTTGTTATTGGAGGACACGAGGTGGAATACAGCAAAACGCTGAGATACCTCGGAATCCTCATGGATAACAAGTTGACCTTTAGCAAACACATGGAAGAAACATTAGAGAAGGTGCAAAAGTTTGGAAGGCTCATGCCCAACATTGGAAGGCCAAAGCCGTGCAGAAGACGTACCATAAACGAGGTAATACACTCGATCCTTTTGTACGGAACCCCGATATGGCACGAGATGCTCAGACGCCACACCAATAGAAAGAAGCTCGCTAGGGTCCAGCGACAAGGAGCGCTCCGAGTCACCGCAGCTCCGAGACAGTGTCGCTGTGCTTGTGATTGCTGGAATGCCCCCGCTAGACCTCCAAGCAAAGAAGAGGACCTTGGACTACGAATATCCTAAAAATCGTAACGAACATGACCAGAAACTGAGGAAAGCCTGGCAACAGTGATGGGATCAGTTCAGCAAGAGAAGGTGGACCCATCGACTTATCCCGGTCATACGTCGGTGGAGGGCCGGGGGACACGGTGAAACAACCTACCGCTTGACTCAGGTGCTCACTGGGCACGGATGCTTCGGTGCGTACCTGAAGCGGATTGACAAAGAACCATCCGCAACGTGCCACCACTGCCAAGCGGAGGTCGACGACGTAGAGCACACCATCATTGGCTGTGAGGCTTGGGCACTCCAGAGAAAACTACTGAAACAAGCACTCGGGGTAGCCAAACTCAACGTCAGTCCACAGCATGATAGGAAGCAAGAAGAACTGGAGCCTTTGGTGCAACTACGTAGAAGAGATTCTGAGCGCCAAAGAGGGCAGTGAGAGAGAGAGACGCAGAGCGCCTCTCCAACACTAGAATAGGGCCAATCTAAGGCCAGACTACCTGACCTCCTGAAGCAATGTGTAAAACAATACCAGGGGGCAGAGAAGGACAAGGGAGGGGTTAAGTGGGCAGGAACGAGTTAATCGTTAATCTCACCACTACCCAGAATGGGTATCTTGCGAAGATTCCCCTCCCACGGAAAAAAAGAAAAATATATAATCACTTATTATTTAAGTAAAAAATTAAAACAATTTAAAATTTACTTACAACACTAACTTGTACTTCAATAACAAATAATTGGGCAAACAAATTCAATGGGAGCGATGGTTTTGCATGGTTATTCAAGTAGAAAATTTCGTTATTTGCGTATGGAACTAAAGAGCCGCAGCTTCACATCCAAAGAGCCGCATGTGGCTCGCGAGCCGCAGGTTGCCGACCCCTGATCTATACAATCGTGCGATGTGCGACAAGCAGGGAAGCTCTCCGTCTCTCTCTCCTGAACTGCGCTACATTATCTCTCTGTCTCTGTCTATCTCCGAGCTATAGTGAGTGCTCTTTCTGAATAAGTGTAGGGAGGAGCCCAGGCCCTGGGATAGCACTCCTTTGGGAGTTAATGCTGTACAATTATTCGGATTTCGAAAATTGTTATTAATGTTTATCATCATCATAGTGCAGCCACTAACAGTCCACTACAGAACTATGGGCCTCTTCAATATCCATTCATAGGAAAGGGGTTACATCCATTTCGTCTGTATCATACATTCACCTCCTCATTCGCTCGATATTGAAGGTAGCATTACCACCGAGTTTTATTTTGAACGCTCACCCAACGGGTATCCTGAGTGAACGTATTGACGAACGCTTTCGCGAACGTCTCGATAAGGAGTTTGGGGTGTTTGTAAAGACTGAGTAGTTTTCATAGGGAGATGGTGGAAAACTACTCTAGACGACCTTTTTGACTCTACTGGAAAGGGCTTTCTGGAGTACAAGGAGTCCAGTCCCCCCTTTCCTCGCTAGGGCGTTGCCGGGGTAGGGTGAAGACATACGTGACGCTTAAGTGCATCTCGGATTCGCTCCTACACCAACTGAGGGTGTCTCCCCGTCACCGTACAACTTACCCGAGCGGATTCGAAACTGAGTGGTTTCGCCATTTTTTCAGGTTGCCCCTCTCAGTTCGACGATTACAAAACGATATAGAAGTCAACGGAAGACAATGTTGTTTTTCGTTGCAAAGTAAAGATCATCAAATGCATCTCCTCGAGGCCGTCTTCTTGGTGTTCTTCTTGTTCCTGCTCCGTTCCTAGAGCCTCTCGGATCCGAACCGGTGAGGTTCCTCGAGTTCCATACTGCTAAGTAGGGAAGACCATGCAAGAGACAACGAGCGACATGCAAGTTAAGATTCGTATAAAAAGCAATGAATAGTATATAAACTGGGTATCAGCTTGCTGTTAGAAGAGTATTTAAGTATCTACTCTGTAAAAAGGTACTAGTCAAGTGGCCAATAGTTAAAATACATAAAATCGTATAAGTATAATAGTTAGGAGTAGTCAAATGTGGTTAGGCCGCAAAAGTATTAGTCAAATTGTATTAGCAAGGGGTAGTTATGTCGCATCACAGTATTCGAACTTTGACGCTTAGTGTCTACCGGTCACAATCAAATAATATTTAATCGGTCAGACTGGGAGTAACTGGAAAAAAAATATATAGACATAGCTGAAACGAATAGGTTAAAGTCAGGTATCAAGTAATATCAAATAGTCAGGTCCATATCAAATAGTTTTATAGTCAAGATTGTATTATGGGAGCAGTCGAAAAAGCATTTTGCTCCCAGTGTTCCCGCGTTTATGTGATAGTAGGAGGCGGATGTGTGCGAGTGTTTGTTAATTCACTTACCTTGGAAGCTTGGATTATTATGATCTTACTTGCGTTATTATCCTTGTTGTAGTTCCTCTCATGTGACGCGGTGAAGATGTTCCATTTTTTGTGCAGATGTCGTAAAAACAATGTTTTTCGGCGTCACTCGCGAATTTTATATACAAGTGTAGTCGGCGTTTCGTCAGAGCGTACGAATGAACTTGCGCGGGGGAGAGTGCAGGGGGGGGGTCCCCGGCGTTGAGGGTGCCGACAAGTCACAGAAAGAACTCAACGTATCACAGAAACGAATTATTTTCGCAAAGCGTATCGAGCGCCGAGTCGTTTTACCTCCGACTATCGGGAGAAGACTGAATGTTAAACTTTGACAATTATTGAAAGGTTTTTAAGTCCTTAATTTTATTACAGTTAAGCGTCGATTGGGAACGGCCCACTGGAGGTAGAGAAAAGAAAGGCACAAAAAATGCATTTCTTTGAATTTCGATGTTTGCCATAAGCCGCATGTTTAGGCGATAACGAAGGATGAGATGTAATAAAATTTAGCATTATATTATAATGTTTCGCGTGTAATTTTCGTTAGGACAAGATGAAACGGTCTTACTGATGAAGGGGGCCCTGTCGGAGGGCGCAGCCCCGGCGGTGAGGTGCCGACAAGTCACAGAAAGAACTCAACGTATCACAGAAACGAATTATTTTCGCAAAGCGTATCGAGCGCCGAGTCGTTTTACCTCCGACTATCGGGAGAAGACTGAATGTTAAACTTTGACAATTATTGAAAGGTTTTTAAGTCCTTAATTTTATTACAGTTAAGCGTCGATTGGGAACGGCCCACTGGAGGTAGAGAAAAGAAAGGCACAAAAAATGCATTTCTTTGAATTTCGATGTTTGCCATAAGCCGCATGTTTAGGCGATAACGAAGGATGAGATGTAATAAAATTTAGCATTATATTATAATGTTTCGCGTGTAATTTTCGTTAGGACAAGATGAAACGGTCTTACTGATGAAGGGGGCCCTGTCGGAGGGCGCAGCCCCGGCGGTGAGGTGCCGACAAGTCACAGAAAGAACTCAACGTATCACAGAAACGAATTATTTTCGCAAAGCGTATCGAGCGCCGAGTCGTTTTACCTCCGACTATCGGGAGAAGACTGAATGTTAAACTTTGACAATTATTGAAAGGTTTTTAAGTCCTTAATTTTATTACAGTTAAGCGTCGATTGGGAACGGCCCACTGGAGGTAGAGAAAAGAAAGGCACAAAAAATGCATTTCTTTGAATTTCGATGTTTGCCATAAGCCGCATGTTTAGGCGATAACGAAGGATGAGATGTAATAAAATTTAGCATTATATTATAATGTTTCGCGTGTAATTTTCGTTAGGACAAGATGAAACGGTCTTACTGATGAAGGGGGCCCTGTCGGAGGGCGCAGCCCCGGCGGTGAGGTGCCGACAAGTCACAGAAAGAACTCAACGTATCACAGAAACGAATTATTTTCGCAAAGCGTATCGAGCGCCGAGTCGTTTTACCTCCGACTATCGGGAGAAGACTGAATGTTAAACTTTGACAATTATTGAAAGGTTTTTAAGTCCTTAATTTTATTACAGTTAAGCGTCGATTGGGAACGGCCCACTGGAGGTAGAGAAAAGAAAGGCACAAAAAATGCATTTCTTTGAATTTCGATGTTTGCCATAAGCCGCATGTTTAGGCGATAACGAAGGATGAGATGTAATAAAATTTAGCATTATATTATAATGTTTCGCGTGTAATTTTCGTTAGGACAAGATGAAACGGTCTTACTGATGAAGGGGGCCCTGTCGGAGGGCGCAGCCCCGGCGGTGAGGTGCCGACAAGTCACAGAAAGAACTCAACGTATCACAGAAACGAATTATTTTCGCAAAGCGTATCGAGCGCCGAGTCGTTTTACCTCCGACTATCGGGAGAAGACTGAATATTAAACTTTGACAATTATTGAAAGGTTTTTAAGTCCTTAATTTTATTACAGTTAAGCGTCGATTGGGAACGGCCCACTGGAGGTAGAGAAAAGAAAGGCACAAAAAATGCATTTCTTTGAATTTCGATGTTTGCCCTAAGCCGCATGTTTAGGCGATAACGAAGGATGAGATGTAATAAAATTTAGCATTATATTATAATGTTTCGCGTGTAATTTTCGTTAGGACAAGATGAAACGGTCTTACTGATGAAGGGGGCCCTGTCGGAGGGCGCAGCCCCGGCGGTGAGGTGCCGACAAGTCACAGAAAGAACTCAACGTATCACAGAAACGAATTAATTTTCGCAAAGCGTATCGAGCGCCGAGTCGTTTTACCTCCGACTATCGGGAGAAGACTCATTAATGTTTATAACAGAATATAAATATTTTTAATTTACGTTTAAATTTCCAAAAAAGGTCCAAATTATTTTCAAAAATATTGATTTAATTTTATTTTTAATTTGAGGTTCGCAAAATTGTATTTATATATTTTTTGAAAATTTAAAAATGTATTTTATTTCATCAATATAAATGACCGTTGCGGAAGACGTCGCACCCCTAATCGTGATGGCCGTCTTTTGACGTCTTGCGTCCTAGTTAGGCACCCTACTTTGGCAACCGTCAAATGTTGGGATCTTCGCATGGGTGTTTCGTCGTTGTAGATTTGCTACTCACTCTTTTGGCTACTCAAATCTTTCGATATTTATGCCACAAGTCTCACATTTTAGTCTGATGTTCGTGCTATGGTTGTACTCGTGATAGCGAGCGGTCGCCCACTTAAAACATCGACGTCCATTGATCACAAAGCAGGTAAACTATACATTATTGAATAGCACGCGAGGGTGAATCAAAAAATAAATACAAGATAAAATCATATTTATTATCAAATGTATGCAGACCGAATGACAATAATTTGGCAATGGATTCCTTTGTATTTGCATCCATTACAAAGTCTCTCGATTGCTAATAATATCCTAAGGCGAGAGATAAACATCGCGCTTGTGATAAGAACGCAGACTTCCGAACTAAGTACAGAACGATGACTATAATACAGATGTCTATTAAGTCTAATTCATATCATTTTGTATGATATTCTGGAAAAAAATCATTGCAGTAAAAGAAAAAAAAAATACCTTAGCTCTTTTAGCTCATCCTCTCATGGCATCAAATAACATGCTATCAAAGAAGCAACTCGGGTCACAACTTCCTCACGACATGTTTGAGTCGCTGATATTAACTTTAATATTTAATTTTAGCGTTTGCAGGTCAGCCCTTCTAATACATATCATACTTTTTGAGCCTTAAACCTTTTACTTTAGCTTATCAAAATTTCAACTTGCATAAATGATTCGCTCGATCGCATAAAATTTCCCATTTATCTCACAAGACTGACGCTGTCGAACGATTGTTTTTACATCGTCCACATCATAAAATTAATAACATTTTAATATGTCAAAGATTTAAATCCAAAAGGGCCAAATCCAGAGGATTAATTGTAATTTCCAACGTTGGATATAACCTAAATCTGGAAACATTTTAATGCCATTTAACTGGTAAAATTTGAATGCTCATATTTTATTTATTTTTAACATGTTATATTAGGGTGTCCCATAAGTTTCTTTCGTTTTCATATCAAGAAAAAAATAAACAATAATTTGTATTACATCAAAATTTATTGAATAATATATGATCCATTCTATTTTATTACATTTATCCATCTCTCCGGAAGCCTCATAATGCCTTCTTGCCAAAATGTCCTAGGTTTGTTGGCAAAATATTGATTAAGGTACATTTTTAAATCATTTTTTTAATTAAAATTTTTACCTCGTACCCAAAATTTTTGGGGGTGGACCGATTGGACATACAAAAGGGTTTGTATGTCCAATCGGTCCACTTTTCGGACCGCTGATATGAGGAACGAGCGCCTCGCGATCGGATGCCGCGGACATACAAATATAGCAACTAAGTTTATGATGACTTAAAATTAGCTCACTACTCAAAGGGTTGTATATAAATTCAAATTTAAAATTTTACCAGAATAAAAAAGAAAACACAACTTTATCGACGTCAACTTCATCATTGCAACTCTTTAGGACATATTACTTTTTCGAATATCAATCATCGAAAAGAGGTGCGAAAAACGTCGTCTTTGTAGCTCGTGCCATTCTTTAGAATATCAATCTTGGAAAAGCTCAGAGAATAATGTCGTCTTTCTGTATCATGTTTCTCTTTGAAGTATCAATCTACAAAAAGGGAAGAAGAGAACGTCGTCTGTGTAATTGTGTTACATACTTGTCTTACGGTATCAATATTCAAAAAGAGTAGAGGATAACGTCGCGTGCTGCTCTTCAAATTACCAATCTTTGTTAGTCTTAGGATTTGACATGTTGTCATATTAACACTATTGTGACCGCATCAAAGGATCGGACCGCTGAACGTATTACTTCAAATATAAATATTCATTCGACGTATTCATTGATTACCGATGTATAGGGAATCCAATCCCGACAGCTTTAGGTGCTCACGAATCTCGGGATTAATAAACGCAATCTACAGTACATAAATGTATTTCAAATTGCTATTTTAACCCTTCCCTACCGGTGATGTATTTACTACACATCGACTCTAATAATGGGAATATCGATATGAAATATAATAGATACGGGTTTCAATTTTTTTGTATTCCTCCGTAATATAATTACGAATCACATCAAAGTATTATAGTATATAAGTATTCATCTGCAGCGACGGAAATAAATAATTTGTCGGGAAATCGGGAATTTTGCGAGTTTTAGTCTGTGTCTCAATAGAAAGGAATTGGAATTCAGTGGAGGCTGAGCTTACATTTTAAGTCCTTCAATCAAAATCACGAATAATTTTCATATGGATTTTTCTTTGGAAAATGTAGATGTATTTCAGATTTTCCTCAGACACGTACTGTAGGAAAGTGTGAAGACATTTTCCGTATGAGGTCGATGTATTATCAATGACGGATTAAGGTCACTTCTCAAAACGAAATGCTTAACGCTCAATTTTTCTGTGGCATTTTCTAATAGCTTTCGTGACGAATGACTTTAATTCATAAATCGTTAATGTATACATGTGTTTATACTTGGAACTTTGAAGGGTCGTTAACATGAATTCTTACATGCATCGATCTATGCCTACGATAAAGTACGATTCGCGATAAAATAAGACCTGCCCGAAGTGAAATATTGTCCGCTATATTTTAGTCGTCCGTGATTGAGATGAGAACATTTGCGAGTATTTCGCTTGGAGTCCTTAAACGTTAAAGGACTTATTCCAAACAATATTTTTGCAACAACAACAATAAAAAGCTCCAACGTAATCATTCCAATTGATTTGCAAAGAATACGATACAAGATGGCAATATTATTGAATTCGCTGCCAAGTTTTCATTAACCGGAGCTGAATGCGTATCAAGAATCTGTAAATATCTTCAGCCAAGCTATAAAAGCATTCTAATTCAGTCGTCAATTATGAGAAACACTCGAAGAACCACTTTCTAACCGCATTATTTGATTACAAGCCTGAATCGATCCAATAAAATCAAAAATCATCATCAAACTGAATCAAAGGATTTTTTTACATGGTGCTCACTGCCGTATATATAATTTCAGCAGTCTTCGTTTAAAGACGAGTGGGCTGAAAACGATTCCAATTGCATAAAATAACCATTTAACAATATAATTCCTTATCGTTATATAGCAATTGGTGTTATGAAGAAGAAATAACATTACCAACAAAAAACTAGATGTTTATATTAACTGGAGCCATTTGGCTCTTCGAACATCACTCCTGTAATATTTTTAACAATTTCACATTAACACTATACAGGCCGCTTGGTTACGTGGGTAAACTTCGCCCAGACTTGGGATCTTTTCCCAAGAATGTTGAGAATTTATAAAAGACGATAATGCTTGATAAAAACGTGTCACAGGACGGTAACAAGAATTTTAAATCATCATGAACTTAGATGCTATATTTGCAGAGCCGTAACAAGGGTATGAAGCGCCCGTGGCAATATTATTGTTATAAATGCAATATTTTAAAATGATATACAAAGATAGTCCCAAATGTTCTTCCGTGATCGTACAGATCATAGAAAATGCCGCAAAAATCCCTAAAAGGGTTTGTATGTCCAATCGGTCCGCTTTTCGGACCGCTGATATGAGGAACGATTGCCTCACGATCGGATGCCATACCTACCATATTTCCAAGGCGACGCCATAATGGAGGATTCAAAGATGGAAAAGGAATTTTATTCAATTTAGATACTCGCCCGTGGCGAGTATCTAAATTGCGCCCCCCCCTCCCCGGAAATCCAATTTTTTTACTTAAAAAATACTATTATAAATGTAATATATTAAATAATTTAAAAATTAACTAGATTTGGTAACTTAAAATTAAAAATATAGCTTAGATAGCAGCATAAATTAGTATAAAGATTTATAAATATATTATTTTTATGGATAGACATCCCCTAGGCTCATTTGGCGCGAGTTACCTATGTGAGTTAGCTTCTGGGGCCACAAGATCTGTGTGTCCATCCGGTCCGCTTTTCGGACCAATGAACGCCTCGCGATTGGACGCCATACGCGAACATATCCACAGAACGATTACAAACTCTCATTATGAAACGGAGTTGTCCGAAGACGACTGATCGGGTGGGTTGTTTAAATTTTACAATCGGTCGAAAATATTGTTGTCTTTGTTTTATTGCGAGCTGATGCCGGTTGAGTCAACATAGTATATATTATAAAAACGGACAGACACAGTGTTTGTCCGTGTAGAGTAGAATGATTGAATCAAATAAAAACCATTTGCGACTCTCGACCGGGTCGGTATTCTGCGTTTTGCGCCCCAAGCCCAGTTGCGCCCGTAGTGGGCGCCTGCTTTGCCACGCCCTTGTTACGACCCTGTATATTTGTATGTCCCCCACATATCATCCGTAAAAATCCACTTATCTGTCAGGACCGTCTCAGCGTGTATGAAGCTTGTACATTAATAAATATTCACAATCTACGACCTACAAGATACAAGCCAAAAAAAAATATGATGCTGTGTTTGTGTAATAAATAATAAAATAAGCGCCTCACTGATCTAGTGGTTGCTTTATGCTACGCTGCAAATGATCATCAAGTGATTGACGTTATTAAGGTTTTTTATGCTTTACCATCATCGATAACAAATTATACTTACACTAACTGTAAATCATCTCATTTTTTTGTTTGTATACTTTAACCCTTTGAGTAGTGAACTAATTTTAAATCATCATAAACTTAAATGCTATATTTGCATATCATCCATACAAATCCGTTTATCTGTCAAGACCGCCGCAGCGTGTATGAATTTTGTACATAAATATGCTGATGGCATAAAATATTCGCTCATTTATTTGCGTTTAACGTAAACAATACACTTGGAATCGATTCATTTGGGTTATCGGTCTATATACGATGTACGCAAGATACTCTATCTGTCTCTGTCTATCATTCGCAGCCACATTTCTCTCTTTGATAGCAAAATTGCCTAGTTTTATTTTGGTCTTGCAAAATCAGCCATTTCATATGCAAACTGAAATCGCGAACCCAAGAGAGAAAAATTTATCCAATAAGTTATAAAATGCATGCTATCTGGTATTTATGTACGCTTTAGTATATTGTGTGATTGACGCAAATAAGATAAAATATGGTCAATCAATCACAATGTTCTCTAGGTGTGCACGTCAATAATATAATTTATTTATCTTCAGTTATAAATCCGGTGCATTTCCATATGAAATCTTGTCCGGAGATTAGAGCCCGTTGCCTTTTAGCAATAAACCTGTACAAACACAAATCGCAGAAAAAATACACCAAAACCCCCACTATTTTCTCCGTATACTTCAACTCTTCAGTCTGTGAACGTTACTCGTCGGTATCGGTCGTCTTTTCCGGCAGTACAAATCCCAACCACAAATGAAGAAACAACAGCCGTAAGAAGTTATCAATTAATAAATAGCCTTTGATATTTCCCATGGCGTTCGTATTTGTTCAAAGTGTTCAATCACATCCGAAGTGAATTGTAAACATTCGTTGCAACTAATAGCGTTCGCTTCGAGGATTGTTCAACATTAAGAAGACGATTATGGACAGCTATCAATGGGATACAAATTAAATACTATTTAGCAATTATGCGATAAAACCAATTCCGAAACCATTTAACTTGGACCGTTATATTGTGTCTATATTTAATAGGACGTGACGATGATTGTATAGTAGAAGCGATTCGGTACTCGAGATACGACGTTTTGTGTGTGCAACTGTCGCAAAGTTGATACGAAAAAGATGTTCCACGACAAATTTTTCGCATGGTCTCATCTCCAACGTGATTCGGTTGTGTTTAATCTCGCCGTGCCAAATCTATAGATCGGATTAGGAGCATTACCACGGGGGATTATTGGGGATATGAATGATTTTGCGTGGTAATATCCAATTATCTCCCGTAATTATTAATAATGTCGAGCAATCATACATCCTAAAAAAATAACCTTTGGGATGATACTTGTATCCTATGGAGATTGCCTACATCCGATGACAAATATGACAAGATAACACTTAAGCCACGGGATACGAGAATTCTGTGTGCTAAAATATATCGTATATATTTTTTTCGTTCTAAAATTGAATATTGGTTTAGTTTTACGCGAACGGTCGTCTTTCGTTTCATTTGTATTATTATATAAGACGATTTTTAAGAATACAAGAATAATTAAGTGTTTTAAGGGTTGTATTTTGGTGCCTATGAGTGTAATCTGCAGATATTGATGAATACACAGCATAAAAAATATTAAGATTTGTTTAAAACTTAGAAAGTTATGCGCATTTTATTGAAAATTTAGAGCAATATTGCAAAAAATCGCCGCGCTAGAGCATATGCGGTCTGCGCAAATATCCCGCTGTTAATGTGTTAATAAAAATGTGCAAGAAATTCAGACCCTTATTGCAATAATTCCGTATCAATTTTGCGCGATTCATCTGAAAATCTATATAGATGCTAAACAATGAAATAAGACATATTTGTGGTGGTGCTAGTAAAACAGATATGGCCACAATGATGTGTATGGGAGTAAATTTGTCGAGGAATATTCCGCTTCTGTAATGCGCGAAAGTTATAAGCTCGCAAAGATTTGTCTGTTTGGTGCTTTATAAACTTTTATTGCGACTTCGTAGGCGTCGTTGAGTTTCGCCATTCATACTTTTCAATTATCCGATCCCCATGACAAGTCGACCGTCTTCAGACTCGCTTTGTTATATTTATATTCTTCCATATTTCATGTATTCTCGCGGATGAGTTCTATTTGCAGAACGTTCTTATGAAGAATAGTTCAAAACTTATGGATACACAAGTTTATGCTAACTAACATTGGCGAAAAACAATGGGAACGTGCCGATTGTTTAAGAAATCCGACTTCGGTTGATCCGTGAAGTCGATTTAACCGCAAATATACGCATTAAATATGCCCTTAATACATGCAAAACTCTCCCCTGGCTATCGATCCCTTCCAAAAATTATTCATCAGTCCTCGGTGGTCCGTGTTTGCCTTTTAAATATTAACAACGACGCAAGGAGAAGTTTGGGTGTACAAATTTTAAATTATTGCGCTCTCGATTAATCGATTAGGGAATAGTTAGGCCCGCATTTTGAGTGTTAAATATTAATATATGTTTCAATTTTGCAGGCGCATCCCCCTCCAAAGCTACAACTGAAGTCCGACGATGGCGACGATCGACGGTCGCCCCACCCAGTATGGGGTGACGCTTCGACAGCTCCGGGAGCTGATGGAACATCGAGGTCCCGAAGGAATGTCGAAGCTTCGCACGCTGGGTGGTGTTCACGAAGTCTGTAAAAAATTGTATACATCACCCACCGAAGGTCTGCCAGGAACACCGGCAGACACCGAGCACAGAAGGGACACCTTCGGGTCGAACACTATTCCCCCGAAGCCTCCGAAAACCTTTCTTCAGCTGGTTTGGGAAGCTTTACAAGACATCACTCTCATCATTCTCGAAATCGCCTCGCTCATATCGTTAGGACTCGCATTCTACCAACCCGCCGACGACAACTCTCCGATCGAAGACGAAGAGGCCCACCACGGATGGATCGAAGGCGCCGCGATTCTGGTTTCTGTCATCGTTGTCGTGATCGTTACGGCTTGTAACGATTACACCAAAGAACGCCAATTCAGAGGACTCCAGAACAGAATCGAAGGCGAGCATAAATTTTCCGTCATCCGCAGTGGCGAGCTCCATCAGATCCCGATAGCGGAAATCCTCGTCGGAGACATATGTCAAGTGAAATACGGGGACCTTCTACCCGCCGACGGCATTCTCATCCAAAGCAACGACCTAAAAGTTGACGAATCATCGCTCACTGGAGAATCAGATCATGTGAAGAAAGGCGAAGGCACCGATCCCATGATGCTGTCCGGAACCCATGTAATGGAGGGAAGCGGTAAAATGGTCGTCACGGCCGTCGGTGTGAATTCGCAAGCGGGAATAATTTTTACGCTCCTGGGTGCTACTGTTGACCAGCAAGAAGAGGAGGCTAAGAAAGTCAAAAAGGAATCGAAAAAAAAGAAAAAGAAACATAGCGCCAGTGACGAGGGCGGCAACAGTAACAGCGGCATCGCATCGCCCACCCATTGCGAAGAAGAGCGCCCCATAATATCCAGCGAATTACCTCCCGAAAACTCCAGCAAAAAGGAAAAATCCGTACTCCAAGGCAAACTGACAAAACTGGCTATTCAAATAGGCTATGCGGGATCCACCATTGCCGTGCTGACCGTCATCATGTTGGGCATACAATTCTGCATAAAAACCTTCGTCATCGAACAGAAACAGTGGCAAAACTACTACATCAACTATTTCGTTCAGCATTTCATCATCGGCGTGACGGTTTTGGTCGTCGCCGTTCCCGAAGGTTTACCCCTGGCCGTGACCCTGTCTCTCGCTTACTCCGTCAAAAAGATGATGAAGGACAACAACTTGGTGAGGCATCTGGACGCATGCGAGACCATGGGGAATGCCACTGCCATCTGCTCCGACAAAACGGGCACCCTCACGACCAACCGGATGACCGTCGTCGAAACATACATTTGCGAAAAACTACGAAAATCAAACCCATTGTTTGCCGAATTGCCCCCGATAGTTGGAAACTTGATCGTCGAAGGACTGTCCGTCAACTCCGCCTACACTTCTAAGATTATGCTGCCAAAAGAACCTTCCGAGCTGCCGATGCAAGTCGGCAATAAAACGGAATGCGCACTCTTAGGATTCGTCAACGCTATCGGTAAAAATTATCAAACAATCCGAGACAACATGCCAGAAGAAATGTTTACCCGAGTCTACACGTTTAACTCTATCCGGAAATCAATGAGCACAGTCGTCCCCCGCAAAGATGGTGGCTATCGATTATACATGAAGGGCGCATCGGAAATCATCATGAGGAAATGTTCTTTCATCTACGGACACAACGGGAGATTGGAGAAACTGACTCCAGATATGCAAGAACGCCTTTTGAATCAAGTAATCGACCCCATGGCTAGCGACGGCCTGCGCACCATCGCCATTGCTTACCGCGAATTCGTACCCCACCGACCAGACATCAACCAAGTACACATCGACTCCGAACCGAATTGGGAAGAGGAAGACCACATCGTTGCAAATTTGACATGCCTGTGCGTAGTCGGGATCGAAGACCCAGTGAGGACCGAGGTTCCAGAAGCCATCAGGCAGTGCCAAAAGGCCGGAATCACCGTGCGAATGGTCACCGGCGACAACGTCAACACCGCCAGGTCCATCGCCATAAAGTGCGGCATCATCAAGCCCGCCGATGATTTTTTGATCTTGGAAGGCAAAGAGTTCAACAGACGCATCCGAGACAGCCACGGCAATGTCCAACAGCATTTGCTGGACAAGATATGGCCGAGGCTGAGGGTGCTCGCCCGTTCTTCGCCGACAGACAAATACACCCTGGTCAAAGGAATCATCGACAGCTCCATCTCGGCAAATCGCGAAGTGGTCGCAGTCACGGGAGACGGCACCAACGACGGACCCGCCCTCAAGAAGGCCGACGTCGGATTCGCAATGGGAATAGCCGGCACGGACGTCGCCAAGGAGGCTTCCGACATCATATTGACCGACGACAATTTCAGCAGCATCGTCAAGGCCGTGATGTGGGGCAGGAACGTATACGACAGCATCGCCAAGTTTCTCCAATTCCAGCTGACCGTAAATGTGGTCGCAGTTGTGGTCGCTTTTGTTGGAGCGTGCGCCGTTCAAGACAGCCCTCTGAAAGCCGTTCAGATGCTGTGGGTGAACCTCATCATGGATACCCTCGCGTCGCTGGCCCTGGCAACGGAGCTGCCGACGTCGGACTTGCTTCTGCGTAAGCCGTACGGCCGCACAAAGCCGCTCATCTCCCGCACCATGATGAAGAACATCCTCGGCCAGGCTCTGTATCAGTTGGTTGTCATCTTCACGCTGTTGTTTGTTGGCGATGAGCTTTTGGATATCGAATCGGGACGCGGAGCCGAGTTCGGTTCACCTCCGACACAGCACTTCACCATCATTTTCAACACCTTTGTGATGATGACACTCTTCAACGAATTGAACGCCAGGAAGATCCACGGCCAGAGGAACATCTTCCAAGGAATACTGACCAACCCCATATTTTATTCCATCTGGATCTTGACTTGCGTTTCGCAAGTGTTCATCATACAATATGGCAGGGTGGCGTTTGCAACCAAACCGCTCTCCCTCGAGCAATGGATGTGGTGTCTCTTCTTCGGCGTGGGTACTTTGGTGTGGGGCCAGCTCATAACCTGCATCCCTACGACGAAAATCCCTCGCACTCTATCTTGGGGAAGGGGCCAATCCGACAGGGACTACGAAGACGGACTAGCAGAAGACAGCTACAGCGCTGAGCCCGAGAAGACTGCAGCAGGTAGAATCTTGTGGATAAGAGGACTGACTCGTCTCCAGACGCAATTGCGCGTAATCCGCGCCTTCAAATCAACGTTAGACGACCTTCGCTCGGTGCACAGTCTCAATAGCTTGCGCAGCTCCCGCAGCCACATCGGCACCTATTTGGAAGAAGAAGTCCACATCATTAAATTGTCGCAGCCGTCTCCCAGCCATGGAATGCTCGGAGCCACTCGCCTCAATCTACCGACTCACCAAGCCCCCCACACCAGCTCCTTTATGCCCAAACCTATGCATGAAACTCGAATCTAAATTATTTATCCTTTACTTAGTGATTTCTACCGCGACAGATCATAGGAGATATTTTACATTCATGAGACCACTTTAATCTTCGGTGCTGGATAGTTGTAACTTGCGTAGGAAACGATGTAATTATAACACGAATCATGCTCATCATACGAGCGTGATGCATATAATTATATTCTTCAATTGATTGTGTATTGTTCGGAAATGTAGTACTCCTATGATGTACGCGCATATTCATATTATATTCAGTTTGTTTAACAATCAGTATTAATGAGGCTGAAATTATGGTCCATTTTATTTAAACTATTCGTAATCCAAATTTAGATTTTTACGCTATTTATGGAAATTGTATTTTTCTACGTCTTTAATCTCACCACTCTGTCCCCATATGTGATAATTTCATATATACTATATTGATAAAAAAACATTATTTAGTAAATCACACCTCTCTCTCTATAGGGGATCTTCTTTTCGGACCACAAAATGTACCTTGAAATTTAAACTTTTCTAAAGGGCATCTTTGATAAAAGAAACTCTCCTTTTATTTTCTTACTTGAAATGAACAACTTTCATAACTTTATGATATCGAATGCATAACATTTTCCCTTTCTCTATTCTTAGACAAATGAGCTCGTGTTTTAATTTTTGATAAAACTTCTTGTATAAAAATGCGTGAATCCACTAGAGATTGTATACCTTTGTGCACTCAGATGTTTCTATATATTTTGCAATCTTGGCCCAGATATGATCTTTCTTAAACATTATTTTTTTACCTATCTACTTGCTAATTTTTGATTTTAAAAGAATCTCATGACTGAATATATATTAATAATTTGCTTCATTAACATCTGGGTGAACAAATTTGTCACATGTATATAAATTTAAATATATTTAACGTGTAATGTTTATGGAAAAAATGAAAAAAAACTAGTATGCGATATTCCCCAATAGATTTATTAGCACGTGTGTGTAATGATGTAGCTAAAAATGAGCTTGTAAATATGTTAAATACTTTTATTTTATGCTGCATTTCAAAAAAATAAAAAACAAGTTTATTTGTTACATCAAATTAAACCAAAAAGCAGTGCTAATATAATCAATTTCATATTGATATCCGCTTTTTGCCGATTCTGATATAATGTTTGAATATTCATTTGCCAAATTTAAGATAAACTTTTGTCTTCATTGTTATAAAATTTATGTTTAGCTGTAAGTTAGCACTCTATCAATTTACAGAATACTCTGAACATATTAAATTGATAAGTGAATATTTGTAATTACATAAAATGATTTATTCATAAATTATGGCTTAGCATTTAAAAAATACTGTCGTTGAATTAAACTTTAACATTTTAAAAGAATTCATATATAAATGGTTATTATTGTTAGAAACCAGTAGCGTAATTATCAATGTTCATTTTAGATTGTAGCAACATTAACTGATTTAAGATATATTTTTCATCTCGCTGTTTTGTAGTATAGATATTTATAAGCATGTTTGATTTGAATTTTGCGTGCGTTTTGAAAATTTAAAAATTGCTTGCACTGATTTACAGCAGCGTCGAAATTAAGGCGACAACTCATGCACACACTAAAAATAAGCACACAATTGTAATTATCGAAACACTATTAATTGAATATTTTTTTTATAGTAATTTAATATTAAGCAAACTTTTCGTCTGTTCTGTAGTTACATTACCATGTAACGGTTTATAAATAAAAATTTCAATAGTATCAACACATAATTGTTAACGTTCTAGAATTAATGCAAATATCAAATAATATAATTAGCAAACAGATACATATATTAGAAAATGTCTATAGAGCATTTCATTAAAAAAAAAAAAAAACCTATACTGTCGGGAATATCGCAAAAAAAAAAAAATTAAGTATGTAAAGAGAATTGTATGATTAAAGCTAAATTGAAGACACATAATAGTATGTAAACATAACCGAAATTTAAAAATAACTGCACTCGTATAACGAGATTTTTAAATCCTTTGTGTGTAAGAATTGTTGTTTTTAGAAGTTGCGACTAGTAAACACGACAAGTGCTCTCGCGGCCAACGTAGACTTCACCTCATACGATTTGTTTTCAACCCTTGAGATATTTTTAGATATTTTTCTTCAAAAATGCATGCCATTTATAATTGAATACATATTAGTCGTACGTGTATTTATCAAATAATTGCTTAAAAACTCGTATTGATTTCGGTCAATTCTGTAAATAATAATGAAAAACTACTACAGTAAAATATAAGTCAAATAACAGAAAAAAAACATGTATTCATGCATAAAAAAAATTCAAATAGTTTATTAAGCATTATACGAAAAATTATATGAATGTTCGTGCAGTATTTAAAAATCCATTAGATTAAACGGAATAACTGCATTATGAATGCCAAATGATAATATATTAAATATGGAGTGTTACGCGTATGAACTGTGAGTTTGCGAGGATTTCAAAAATAGGGTATCAAATGAACTTTAATGTGTTGAGGTATTTTTAAATCATGTAAATAAATAACAGAAACATAAATAAAATATATATATATTTGTAAGATGTAATCTATATTTTGAAATGATATACACGTATATAACGGAACGGATAAAATCTCGGACATTCGCTAGCATCACACGTCTTACAGGGTTTTCACAAATGAAACATTTTGAAAATTGATAACTGTATCTAGCGATTAGAATTTTAGGAAAGGATCAAATAATGTAGGGGCGCGCTGTATTTGTGTATTCTCGGCGACAATTTCGACGCCGGATCGTTTCGTATTTATCGCCGGTGTTGACGACTCGATAACGGGTTGGCGCTAAATATGAATAGATCATTGCGGAGAAATTGTATCGACGCAAGCGTTTGTATATCTCAGTTGCATATTTCAATGACGCTTCATTTTATACGTAGAGTGTTTAAATATGTTTGATTGCGTTGATGTTTAGTCCGTTTGGTGCAAACGGATTTAATCGACGAGTAGCATTATTTTTGCAGTAAAACCTACTGTACGTTAAAATAGAACTATTCATTAGTAATTCAACTGTTTAAATTCTTAAGAAATTCATTAGTATTATTTGATGAATATCAATTATGTAGGTTTTACTGTCATTTAAATATTTAAAATAACATTAGCGATAACGTTTTATTTAATATTTGTTATATTAGAATTGCTTAAAATATTATATATATATACATATTGTGCTATGATATAAAATTATTATAAATCTTAATGTTGATTTTGTTTAAATTTATTTTTTAATAATTGCATAAAATAAGTATGTTTGAAATAATATTTTCTGCTAATTAAAGTATATATATATATATATATATATTTAAAAAGACATGTGATCTATTTGGATTAAATTTAATCTAAGTTAAAATTTATTTGAAACATTAAAGTAATGTGTTTTAATTGGTGAGTCAAATTTAACGTGAATATGTGAATATGGTGAACTTTTAATTTAGAAAATGTGTTTCTCAAAGTCATCGATAAATACAATATTGGAATAGCCACTTTTCGCATTAAAATAAAACAAGCATTTGGAATGGACAATGTTTATGAATTTGTTTCTTTCTCGATATAAAGGCATTCAATATTTAAATATGAAATGATTTATTAACATAATATATATGTATTTGATTGTATTTGTTGTAAAAGCAGTTTCTGATGTCTCAGTAATATTTCATAACGGAAATGATAAAAACAACAAAAAAAAAATCTATATAGATATTTATGTGTATCACGATTTAATGTAACATGCTTAGGAAACTCCTTTAAAAACCCAGACCCCAAATATCCTATTAATATATATGAAGTCTTTCTAATCCAAACGTAGCGAGTAGTTTATAGTTATATAGTTATATACAATTATACATTATAATAATTCATCTGAATAGTTCAAAATGAGTCGTTTTTTCATATGTTGTAAACATTATTTTCTAATTCTTCGGATTCACTCTCACGAGCTCGTTGAAATGCGTTTGAAGCGTTTGAAAACACGGACTGAGATCATTTTTTGCGTGCTGTAAATTTGAATCTCATACACGTCGTCGCTCGACCCATCGATTGAATCGCGCAGCATTCAAATGCATCCATCGTCGACTGAGAGTGAGCTCGAAGGATGAGCCGTAATGTGTTGGTCGACATATTGATAATATAGTTTTTAGAATTCGATTTATATCGGTTAAATATAAAAGCTTGATGTTATAGTATTTTATGAAATAATTTCAGCATTTATTGTCTTTGCATTATAGCTCTAAGTAATTTTTTAATAATTGTTATTCAATATATTCAGAAACACGTGTTTATCTTATGTATTTGTGATTAGTTTTTAACGCGTCCACCCAACGGTGAAAAAGTTTAACGCGCGTCTTTAGATCGCTTGGTAAAAAGGTCGGGCTTTATTTTGGTGGAGCGGCGCCGCGCAATAAACAACGGTTTTCATTTATGTACCGCCAATTATGATAATTGTATACGCTTTATGCCAGCCGCTATTATATGTCCTAGTTTCTGCGTATGTTTTAAGATTCACAATCGTTTGCAATTGTGTTCTATATAATTTTTTATTTGAATTAAATAGATAATAGCTTAAATATGTATTGCACTACATTTTATTAAAATTTCAATCTATATAAATGTATTAAGATGTTTTCATGTATACTAGATAAAATAATCATTGTTCAGTCAAATATCAAATCGTAAGGGTAAATCAAAAAGTAAACGTAATTAATTGTTTATGAAATATTTACACGCGCAGGTTTTTAGCAAATGCATTTTTGAATGAATATTGAATACCGTGAATTTATCATATCATCGAAAACATTTCAATATAATAGGAACGACGTAAATAAACAGCGATTAGCGACGGTTTCATTTCAAAATTGAATTGCAGTTACTTTTTGGACTACTCTCTTATTAATGGGTGTTTTAATGTTGATAATTGTGTTATAATATATATCCAAATGTAATAGCCGCATATAGATAAATGTATGTTTACTCTTATCCTTAAAATGTACTTTTTATTATTATAATTTTCAATGTTGACCCTTAAAGCGCTTACGATTCAAACAAAAAAAAATGATATTACATCGATAAATGATAGCTTGCAAGGGTTAAAGCGTTGTTTGCATATTTATTTTGTAATTGGAATAAAACCTCATTAAATTAAATACGCTACAATAATACACAATACAAGAACATTCCGAAAGAGATTTAATGACGTCGATTTCGATTTAAAAATATAATGAGGTTTTATTGCAAGCAAAGATATTTCAACGTGCGTTTAAATGCGTTATTTAGTTTCTTGTAATTTGAGATGCTTCAAACACAATATTTAATCATTTCTCGCAATAAACCTGTTTATTTTGCTTGCATATTAATATCTAGTACACATAATCATTTAGAGCAATTATTGTAACTGAATTGTATATGTTAAAAAATAAAAATCTACAACCAAATTAATTGTTTATTTTCATACAACGCCATCTAAAAATACAAAAGAGATGTACGATACATAACAGATATGATATCGCAGAAGTCATCAGAAATGGGATATTTGGGGAAATCACTATTTTACCATTTTAACAGTTTGGTTATAGATATTTAAATACAGATTTATTTGCGATAATAACATACATGCGCATATACAATGAAATCGCAATCGCCCGTATTTTTTTTAACGTTTCATTGTATGATTGATACTATATTAATTACGTTCATATATAATACTTGATCACTGCCATGGCTTGCGCGATATCTTATATCTTTTCGTGGGGCCTTAATAAGTACTAGTAATGTACGGTAAAAACACATCAACATCATTAAAAAATATTCCTATAAATCCTGAATAAAACGATAAATTTTCATCTGGATAACTGAAAATATTCGAAATGTGTTTCCATTTGATTTTCAATAAGATGAAAAGCACATTCTAACATTATATTGTATATTAAGAGATAAAGTGCAGTGCGAATTTCACAATATATTCTCTGTTTGCGTAGCATATACGTATCATATACTGACCAATATTTAATAATGTATTTTTTATAAACGCACTTCCTCGCTTAATATATCCATTTTTTGGTATTCAAACGCGTTAAATGAGGGCGTCTGATAAAATGCATAATCTAGGGATCGATAAAATCCGGCTCCTCGTTTGAAAATGAAAACAAATCGAAACCAATTTTGGGTTTTCTAAGTAGAATTAAATATCGTCGATTCATTCATTCGCATCTAATGTTTTTGAAGTACGTTTATTTTCCCACTTTGTGGAATATATGCCCATTAAAAGCAATTGCTTTTAACAACGGTCTTAAACTGTCCACAATGTCTAGCTCTAAGATGATTCAAAAACATGAGATTCAATACTCGAGATGAATAATTCACACAGTGGAATATTAGACGGAACCGAAATCCGCGTCTGGAGAATTTATTGATTGATGTATCTCAAACCAAAACTTTTAAGAGGAAACTTGAAGGATATGAATTAATGCTTCACGGTCGTATGTCGACGACATTAATGGAGATAATAATGCACACGACATTAATGGAGATGCTCAGAGAATGCAATATTGACTTTAAAGAACAGAAATTTATTAAAAACCTTAAATGGCATTAAACGGCAGAGATCAGACATGGAAGTAGAAATACAGAGGCTATAGCTATACAAAGAGGAGACCGACAAGGTTATATTTTGTCACCCCTATTATTTAACCTGTATTCCAATAAAGTTTTCCAAAAGACTCTGGAAACTTGATTATTCTGGAGCATCTTTGCAGCTAAACGGAGTGGACGTCGAAATGGTTGATCGATTCAAATAGCTTGGCAGCATCCTAACAAAGGCGCTCGACACAGATATAGAAGTAAGATGCCGAATAGAAGTTGCACGTGCTGCATTTAATAAAATGAGGGCCTTCCTCTGTGATGACAATATGAACCTCAAACTCCGACAAAGAACGGTCAATGCTACATATGGTCAGATCTTCTGTATGGCTGTGAAACATGGAATCTGAAAGTGAACATTATGACTAGAAGCATTCGAAATGTGGATACACAGAAGAATGCTGTGTATATCCTGGACCAACACGATCACAAACACGGATTTACTTAAGAGAGCCGGAACCAAGAGAGCTGCTGACAAAAATCAAAAGGAGAAAGATATCATATCTGGGTCATGTATTGCGAGGAAATAAATATAATTTTCTTCAATTGATACTGGAGGGCAAAGTAGAGGGAAGACGAGGAGTTTTTAGAGAGTGGACCGGAAAAAAGAGAGTGGACTAACTATTCCGAGCAGTGCAGGACAGAGAGGTCTTCACCAAAGTGATCGCCAACGACCTTATCATAAATCAAAATATTGCCTCAACAAATCAAAGATAACGAAACTCAATATAAATAGCCGCAGCCATATAAAACGCGGTGGTGAATCAGTGACCGTTTGAGAATGAATAAATCGACAAGTTTCGGAGATGATTAACAAATTAAGTGTTACATGCGTATCTGAAAGTAACGCCTATCAATTGGGCGATATTATATTATTAGCGTGGATAAGAGAATGGTCGCCATATTAAGCAGTTACGATACCTCGGGCACGACAACTACAGACAGACGGGTGGCACCATCAAAATTAGCAAACCAAATGTTGTTTTAAATTACCAATATGAATATAAGAGGCGTCTGGGATCTGTGCAATAAATAGCTACGTCTTATATAAGATGTCGGCTAGAAAAGAAATCTGCTATTCGCTAAGAAGCGTATTCAAAACCAGAAAGACCATCGGTCTCGTATAAAGATGAACGGCTTAACGGGAAACTGCTTATATTGCACATTATTGTCGATAAATCTTGTTTATCCTTCATAATTTGCGCGTTATGTATCGCTGCTCTTTCAATGGAAATTAATTCCGACTTATTAATAAATATAATTAATTTGCAAACTGAAAATCTGCGCAAACATTACACTTCAACAATGAAATTGTTTAATGCAAAAATCTATTTTGAATACGACACGAAAACCGCAATGCAATGATCGATGAATTTTTTATAGCTTGACCGAGTTTGTGTTAAATAACAAACTAATCTGATGACACAAAGAAAAAGTATTTACAACAGCGTTTTACAAGATATTACGAATATTTTATTCAGCGATAATTTATAGAACGAAGTGTATATTATAATTATTTTTCAGCTGAAAACATACTTCACGCAGCTATGAAACGCATATGAATTATCTCACTTTTATAAAGCCACGGTAAACACGGTTGCTAATCAAAAATGTGGCATTCTTACAGTAAATTTTACGCCGCGTTAAACATAAATCAACAAACAATACAAAATAAAGCGATATTGGGCGTTATAAATATTTGCAATGGTTTTATTATTTTAAATTACTGCAGCTTTTATTTACTCTTTTAATTGGTTAAATGCAATCATTTTTTAATCTTGATTCAAAGAGTTTAAAACGAAATTTCATTGCAAAACAGTTGATTGCATTCAACTTGGCAAACCTAAAGATATATTTACATTGTGTAAAGATATTTATTTTGGATGGGTTTGCATAAAAAATCCAAGCGTCTTTAAATTATTCCTCGTGCAGGCGTTTCCGCACTGCTTTTTACGCTGCAGCTAGACGGCACAAATCTGCACAATCAACAATAGTAAAAATATATTTCCAAATATATTCGTATGCACTGTAATGCGTTTAATTAAATAGCAGTCATATATGGCAATATATTCTATATTTTTTAAATAATATGATTTTAATAAATAATTCAAAATGGAATAGCGAATTGCAAACGTATTTAATGATCGCTGGAACGATTTTCATGTTTAAAATATTTGTTTCGCAAAGCGCCCATTGCTAACACCGGAGCGCATTTCAAATTATAATAGATGGAAACATTTAAGATGCGCATTGCAAATCATTTCAAATTATTCGGCTGTGAAACAATACATTCGCATATTATTCTTCTGCAAGCATATTTTACTCGAATAAAATATTTGCTGGCAGGATTCGCAAGATGCTCATTTGGGCATATATTTTTACAAGTCGGCATCAAAAAATTATAAACCGATAGATATTTTGATTTAATTCCAATTTATATTTTGATTATGTTATTAAATCCACATAAAATTATTTTTAAAAATACAAATATTATTAGCATGTATCTGAGATAGGTGCCTATTTACTGTAGTCTCTTTCGCTGCAAGAAAAATGTATGCGAGTTATATTGTAATACATTTTGTAAATATGTTTGGTAAAATTTATCAAATAAAGAATGCGGCACATTAAAAACGTTAGTTATTGATAAACTGTTGTTAGAGTAATTTAAATATCCTTTTATTTTCTGTTATTATCGGCAATGCCAAAACCATAGCATTGAAGTTTTTTCATCCGCTTCATTTGCCTAAGGTTATTTCATTCAAATTATGGTCTGTAAAAATGATACAAAAGTGAAAATAGGTATTTCTTCCAGATGTTTTTTATTTACTGTTGTAACTTAGTCTTATCTATTGAGTGTAAATATATTAATTTTAATGATGTTGATGTACAATTTTATTAAATCTATGTATTTTTTTTTATGAAACAGAAAAAGACTAAATATATAAATACAAAATGAAAGTGGAAACCAATTCAGTAATGAATATACATAATCAAATCGATCCCATATCCCACTCCGTTAGAGTATCCCGCTTAAAATATCATCTGTTAACGTCTTTTTAATAACATTTTTATAATAAGGCATGGCTTTGTTTTTAATGAAAATTTACTATTAACATTATAGATATAAGAACCAAACCATTTCAAGAAGAAAAAAAACAGGATACAATTTATGGCCAATTTAATATTTCCAGTATTATCAATATTTTAAGTTTGTACATTTCTTTATATTGTCTTTTTAAATGTCGACTTTGGCCATCAATAAAATATTACTAACCCTGCAACCTTTTTTCAACTACGACACACCAAAGCTCTTCCATGAATTCCGAGGCACATCAAAAGCTAAAATAATATATATTGATTTGTTTTCCTCGTCTTCCCTCTACGTTGCCCTTCAGTATTAATCAAAGAAGATGATATTTATTTCCTCGCAATACATGACCCAGATATGATATCTTTCTCCTTTTGATTTTTGTCAGCAGCTCTCTCTGCTCTGCTTCTAGTCATAATGTTCACTTTCAGATTCCATGTTTCACAGTCGTACAGAAGATCTGACCAAATGTAGCATTTGACCGTTCTTTGTCGGAGTTTGAGGTTCATATTGTCATCACAGAAGAAGGCCCTCATTTTATTAAATGCAGCACATGCAACTTCTATTCGGCACCTTACTTCTATATCTGTGTCGAGCGCCTTTGTTAGGATGCTGCCAAGGTATTTGAATCGATCAAACATTTCGACGTCCACTCCGTTTAGCTGCAAAGATGCTCCAGAATAATCAAGTCCCAAATTTGGTTTTATAGACGTTGATTGTCAAACCTAACCCTTCTCCGGCAACATTGTTCGTATCTAGGAAGTTTTGAAGGTCATATAAACTTTCAACCAATATGACTGTGAGTTTTTTGGAAAACGTTATTGGAATACAGGTTAAATAATAGGGGTGACAAAATACAACCTTGTCGGACTCCTCTTTGTATAGCTATAGCCACTGTATTTCCACTTCCATGTCTGATCTCTGCCGTTTGATCTGGGCGCTCTAGTTGATTTAAAATTTAATTCCACCCATGTGTAACTTCAACGAGGTGAAAATATGACAATCTGAATGTGCCAAGTCTGAACGCAACAAGTTCACTCCTCTTATTAGTATTCCTCTATTTTCCGTCCCAAAACCGTGAGGCCATGATTGTCCTTTTGACTCAGACGTCTAATGAGCCATCCACTTTTTATCTCCAGTCACAAGGACACCTTCCAATGAGTCGCTCAAGAAACTTACGGCCGTTATTGACACTATCGTGTTCCTGCTTAAAGGTTTAAGTACTTAAATATTTGTGACATAATTAGCAGATTTTATGTTAGTTTATAATCAAACGTTTGCAAATTTAGATTTATCATTATTTTAGAGTGATATTTGAGGACGGATCACAGAGTTTCTTGATTCCCTTGTTGTAATTTGATCAATTCTGCAGCATAATACACTGTAAAATTGAAGGAACCTAATGTATGTTTTATAGAATGATAAGATGCCGAATGGGAAACAGATAATGTATAAAAATGTACAAACATAAATTAACAAAAACGGCCTCCTAGATCCTTTGATTTTTTTCTTTAAGATTAAAAATTAAGGAGATGCAAAATTTAAAAAAAAACAATCTTAAATAATAATTTAAGTTCCCAGCTTTATTGTTTTAATCAATATATTATAGTTATTCCTTATTGTTGATGCTCATTAATTTAAAAAATAAAATGAAACCTTTTGTAATGAACATCAATCATTTCCATCAGAATTCATCTCTTATCTTCCATCTTTAATTCAATTAATCTTGTCAGTGTTAATGTAGATCAAAATAATTGTCTTTCAGAATCCTTCTGACCCTAAAAAGCACAAACATTCACTTGTGTAGTACATAACAACTGATTTTAACTATTTTATTCAGTTTCTCATCAATTAGATGTTCCCATAAGTAATGTCATTTTTTTAAGCAACCCCTTCAAAATAGTCACCTTCAGTCTGTTGAAAAAGGAAGCGGCAGAGGCTACAAATAACATCTGCGAGATTTATGGTGACACGTTGGATATCAATAAATGTCAAAGATGGCTTAAAAAATCTGGCGATTTAAGTATGGAAGACGAGCCTCGGAGTAGTTGATTCATACAGACGAACGAAGCTGCCCTGAAGTCTGCAATTGAGGACAAGACGACGAACATCAGACAACGATTGACTAGCCATTGAGTGTCTTTCCACGGAAAAGACCAGCTTCAGACCATGTGCACCCGAAGGTGCGAGAAAGGACTAAGGTTAAACTAAATTCAAGGGATTTACTTCTGCAGGTTCACGGCAGCAAATGACGGACTGCACGCTACCCCTTCCCCATGGTACTCGTATCGGTTTCAGCTCTACAGAAGGATTGAAAACTGTCATTTCATTTTTAATCAAAACCGGATTTCACAAGAAGGGCATACGTTAAAGGAAGGTGGCAGACGATGATAAATGATGTAGGAAATTATTTTGTATGAGAAAAAATGATTTTGAATTGCATTGGAAAAAAAACCGACACAACTTATGGGAGCATCTAATAATATTTGAAAATATATATTTGTATTAATTATTTTCAAAAGGCTTGTTTAAATAATTTACAAATAAGTATGGGGCATTAATATAGACACTAAAACTAGGTTACTTTTTATAACAAATTTCAATCAGATTTAAAATACTAATCACTCCAAAATTCCGTCAAGTAATCCCACCTTTACATAACATATATATTATCATACCATCAATTAATTATATTTCATTTTACAAATACCAATTTTAATGAATACGTAATAGATAAAAATAGTTAATTTACGTGACATAAACAATCTCTGTTGTAATTTTTTTTTTTTGAGGATGAAATGTACTGGTTTCTCATTAACTTTTCGAAATGGTTGTTTGAATATAAGCTTTAATATTTTAAAATGATATTTTGATTATTCGTAGGCTGCCCTGCCCAACTTTATTGTTTCAGTAGTTCATTTTTCAGAACTAAGAGATCAGGATAAACTTGATTCAAGACGATCAATCGAACATGCTCCACCGTTACTGCTGCAAGTATTTATAGAGAATAGAGGGTTTAGACAACTCACTGCCAGTTCTGGAAAGGAGCTAATTTTGTCCAGAAATTAGAATCTATTATTAAGTCCAGATACCAGATAGTTATCTATAAGATTCTACGTTTAAAAAAAAATTGAAGAAGTAGACTACGGAATTATTCTCCATAGAATCCTTTTTCCGCACATTTGGTGCCAAAACTATCGCAAAACATTTTGAATGCGCCTTATGCGCGGGGATCAGCCACTAGGTTTGCATTTCCAACAGGTCTTGAAGCGGAACCTCTGACACAACACAGGAGAATTTCCCGATCGGCTTCCATGCCTGGACATGACCATATGCGCAAGGACACTCCGAGAGATTGCTTATACCGAACCTTAAATTGTTCGTGTCCCGTAAGGAACTGGGAAGTCCAATAACATGGAACCACCCAGAGAGAAACTATCAATGCACAAATTTACTGCCCACAATTAGACAAACTAAATGCAAAGTTATTAGAAAAACGTATGAATTTAATCAACTGAAAAGAATTCACGTAAATCACGGCCGGCCTTTTTTTATAAAGGAGAGATTGTAACTTATCATTATAAACATGTAATTTTTAATTTTTTTATCAAAACTGGATTCATATTCTTAAAAAATATATTATTTATAAAATCGAAATATTGTATTGATTTTTAAAAAAAATTGTGACTTACAATTCCCGCTAATAGAAAACTCTGATGACGACCTTCCATTTACAGCAGCTTATAGCTCGGATATTTCCGGCGGAAATGAATTAAAAAAAAATTCAGTTGTACTTCAAAATATTAATAAGATATTCTCAAATGTTTAAACCAATTCTAATTATCCTTTCCCTGCTAAAAAAAAATCTAATAATACGAAAAATACTAAAAAATCTGCCTCCTAAACCGGTTTCCCCCCTTAATATCATGTATTTAATACAACTAAGACCTGGTCCTCATTTGATTATTTTACCATGTCCGACTATTGCAACAACTTGTATGATACAGCACTTAATTCAAATATACGTTGAT
The DNA here is from genome assembly GCA_008973525.1 of Stenopsyche tienmushanensis. NCBI lineage: Eukaryota > Metazoa > Arthropoda > Insecta > Trichoptera > Stenopsychidae > Stenopsyche > Stenopsyche tienmushanensis. The sequence continues at coordinate 65,859 of WACJ01000411.1, read as the reverse complement.
TCTCTTAAAAGTTAAAGGATGAAATTCAAGGTTAATGAGATACCATATCCTTTCAGTATAAATTCTTTAGAATCAATATGCAAAATACAGTATTATTCCAATAACGACGATAAAAGACACTTGAACATTTAGATTTTATTGATGAAATGAATTTGATTTGTCTATAACTTGTGTGGTTTAATAAGACTTCAACGATAATATAATATGCAATCAACATGTTTTATTAAAAATCTGTTTAATCTAAACTATAAATATTATAGCTATCACTGAAATTTGTTCCTTACATTTTGATAGTATTTCAACATAATCTAGCGGGAAAGAATGGGTTAATATTCAAATAACAAAAAAATAATAAGAAATTCACTTTAATTTCAAAGTAAATTTTATAATTGTCAAATTTTGGTAATTATTTACAGTATTATTACGCTTAAAAAAATCACATATTGACACAATATCAAAATCACAAAAAGTAGAGTTAGCCCCTACTAATATTATCAATACTATTACAAATAATCCCAGGTTTATGCTTTTGTATTCTATTGATAGTTTCCATTATCATTTGTTTCCATCAGTCAATGTAAATTTCAATTTTTTAATATATATTAAAGGTCCGTGCCATGCTGCGTACAAAAAAAAAACTTAAATGACAGGGAACATGTTACTCAATGTAAAAGATATTATTCACTAATTACATTATTTTCCGTATGTATAAACACAATAAAAAACTAATAAAAACAGAACCAAAATGTTTCATCTAAAATTGACAATGTTAAATAAGAATACTGTAATAATACTATGATATTCTTTTCAGATTGTAGCATATTTGTATACAAATATAAATGTAAGCGTTGCTTTATTCGTAGTCTTTTTATCCATATCTAAAGATATAGATTTAAAAAAATTAATAAAAAACATGCTGCATTGGAAATGTAGCACATAAAATGCAATATAAAGTGCTTTCTCGATACTTTCTGAATACATCAATAGAAACAAAAATTTGTAGCATTTTTGGCAAGCAAGGCTGCAGAAGACATAGATGAGATATTTATTCTATTGTTTAGGAATATTCTTCCCGGTTTTTAAAGCTTAAATAAGTCATTTGAAAAATTATGCATCGGTAAGTTTGATTTCAAAAAAATTACGGTCGGAAATAACCAACAATTTTTGCAAAATTATCGTCGACGTCATCGTAAAAATGTAAAGTAAAAACTCGTTGTACATATTTTAAATTCTAATGAATTTCATAGCGAAAAATTACTGATATTAACTCGTTCATCAAAAAGTGTTTCTATGACCATTCAATCAAAATTATTGTAACTTGCTAAGAGCCAGGATCTTACGAACGATTAACGGTATTGATATTGCTATGAAATTTCCTGATAATCCAAATTTGAATTCCAATCAAAACGATTTAGAATTCATTTTCACTAATATGTTTAGCAAAATTTACAGAATAATTTTTCAGCTACCATAATGAAATTGACGCATTAATAATAAACTTATTTCTGAATTCACAAATATGATTTTAACAATGTGGTAATAAAAAAAAAATGGGACGGATTTATATTTACAACCTAAAATATGGACTGAAAATATTTGAAAATGAATAATGAGTCAATGAATGGATGGACATTCGAGAGGTGTATTTGGGAAAAAGTTTTAGATCGAACATGCGACAAATGCACCAAACGACAAACCAGTACAGTAAAACCTCGATATAACGGACTTCGGATATAACAGACAAAATATCAAATGTAAAAAAATGTCCGGTTAATATTATATAATAAGTGTCACCGCGTGTAAACAATTTTTAGCGACATAATGCCATAGCGTAGATTACACCTAGCCAGAGCAATAGTATATTAGGGGATTCCCTGATATAACGCGTAGGTTTCGACGCAGCGCACTGATGTTTGCCATGATGGCCGGGGATTCACGCAACTCTACAACATTTTAACCCTTTCACACCGGAGAACATACACGCTACGCTCAAATGTAAATTCGCTTTTCTGTCAGCTCCACTGCACCGTGTAACAAGCTGATAATGAACCAATAGTGGCGATGACGCCAGTCCAGAACAGTCAAGGGGGAATAACAAATTTGGTCAACGATAAAAATGATGCGAGTGCCTTAATAATCAAAACAAACGCTTGCTTTCAAGACAACACAAACGAAAGTCACCTTATCTTTGTTGAAAGAGCTTAATAGCTTATCCGACGATAGTGATTTCAGTTAAATATACCTAAATTTTATGACGATTAAGAGTTTCTATTTATTATCTATTGTATTTGTGTAATATATAATAAAATAGGCAAGGTACAGGTCTTTTTATTGTTACATGCGGCACATGCGCTTAACGTGTCTATGATGTATATCGTGGAGTAGAAACAATTATCCCTCTCTTTGCTCTGAACTACCGATTAGAATCAAGGAAAACGAAGTGTTGTGCTACAAATGAGAGTAGCTTTTGGCACATGCGACTCTTCTGAAGTTGGAGAAGGGATAGTGTTTCATTTTTCGTGACTTTCAAGCCAATTTGCACATCGCACTTATAGAAATTTCACTTCAACGATCATACCACACTTTTTCAGCAGTACAGTTTAAATAAAATCTTTAATTAAAAAAAGGGATTTACTTTACATGATTTTTCCACAAGGGACAGGCAATCCATGAATGATAATAAAAATGCTGCGTAAAACCGATCTAAAATGCAGTAACTAAGATAGCTAGGATAAAAAAAATCAATTATTAATACGTTATTTTACAAAACGGTGTTATGTACGAGACAAATGGTTTTTTTCCCTCAAAACTAATACTAACAGTTAAAGTAATATCAACTCAAATACGTTGCGTAAAAAATATTTTTGTGAGATCAATTTTTGTGCAAGCTCATAACAGAATAATATAAAAATAAGGTGTAATAAAATACTGAAGTTATTCATGATTATATAAAATTACTATATATGTTATAAAACAAAAATAGAACTAACAATAGCCAACACTATTCCATTAATAGATTTCTATGCATTAAAGCGTCTATTGCATTTGATAAGTCTTTCTAATTTATTTAAGGGGGAAACCAGTTTAGACAGTTTGAAAAATCGATTTATTTTATAAATTATTAGTAAAACTATTCAAGAATATGTTTTCAAGGTTTCACAACAAAATTCCGATTTTTTCCGATGTTATGAGCATAATAGTGAATGCAAATCGGTGCTGGAGCACGCAACACTTCTTTGCAAATTCTTAGAATAGAAGTCTTAGCTAGAAGGTACTGGAAGCGTTGGTAACGATGCGACAGAGCGTCGGTTATCATCAGCTTTGGCCTTGCTAGTATGTGTTGAAAGTTCGAAGTCAAAATATAATCTTATTCGAAAGAAAAACACGATACCAAAGACTGATGCAATGAACCACGTAAAAGATCCTTCCATGGAAATCGACACATTGAGAGTCAATCAAGTTTTAGTGAAGATGCTGGCAAAAAAGCTAAAACGCTTGGAACGGAACCTGAAGCGCACTTTTCTCCATTGCACATCCGACCTTCAGAAATAAATTCTTCCAATATATATAAGATTTGTCGAAAGATTAATTACTGAAGAGATTTTTAGGTGGTCACACGCAGAATGCAAATGAATGTTTCAACTCGAAGTTTGGCACTTGGCTCCAAATCAACTACATTCTGGCCTAAAAGTGATCAAGGTTGCAGCATTTATGGTTTTTGCCTTATTCAATGAAGGGAATTAGGCACTTGTAATTATTATGAACGAGCTGAAAATAGTTGTTAACTTATAGAGCTTTAATTAAGTACAGCAAATGGATGGCAACCCGTCAACTGACAGAATAGATGCAGCGCAAGAATAATAGATGAGATGCAAGCTTAAAATTATGCGTATGAAGAAGACGAAGGCTTGCTATATGGTGCTGAAATAGCTGATTAGCCGCTAGGTAATTTATATCATTTATTACTGCCTTAAATTTCTCGTTTTCAGTAATAAAATATTCTCAAAGTTTAAATAAATTCTAATTATTCTTTCCCTGTTAAAAAAAATTGCGAAAAATACTAAAAAATCTGTCTCCTAAACTGGTTTCCCCCCTTAATAGACTAGTGTTGTACATTGTCAATATTTTAAAATATTTTTATTTTTAATACTATTACAATCTCAAAAAAATGGATGTCTTATTTGTTATAAAATGGGAGGCTCAGATAACCAAAAACATTATCAATTTGAAGTAAACTACTAATATTAACAGCATTTAAATTCGGACGTTCAATATTTTGCTGAGTTTTCCCATACTTATATTTTAACACTAAGAAAATAAAAGTTATATAATTAAATATTGATCACGGTTTATAATTAGCAGGTCATTATTGTTAATGAATCCATAGGATTCAAATATTTAAGCATGTTTATAACTCTCATGTGACTATATGGATTTAACAGATTGCTATTCTGTAGGACTCATAGTCATATTGATGATTAAAAAATATACTATTAAAACGATTAAAATAAAACCACTTTTATAACAAACAATTAAGGAAGAGATGAAAACTATAACATTTAATAATAACAGTTTGTTTGAATATTCTGTAGAGCATAAACCTGGGATGTTATTTAATTTCTTATTAAATTCGATTGTGTATATTCGAAAATATTGCAAGAGGCACAATTGGCATTAGAGCTGGCATAGGATGTGTGCGTTGTGATAAATCAACCTCGGCAGCTGCGGATTGGACTGCAGCTAACTGAGACTGAAAAGGTAAATTGAATATTTGATAAACGGAAAATCTTGTATGAAATTACCTCTAAAAATCATGATTCTATTGACATTTCATACTCAAATAAAATAGCTATTTACATTATAAATTAATATTTCACCAAATTATATGAAATATAAATATGCACTTACTTGTAATGAAACTGAATGATGCTGTGGAATATTTATGGTTTCATTTTCGATACATCTAGAATTTAATTGACTTGTCAAGGAGGTCTGATTTTCAGCAGGTACGTTAACATTTTGAGAGGATGCATTTGTAGTTTGCTGTAAAAATTAATCGAAAAGTCTTATTAATTAAGTCAATGTAGTGATATATAATTACGTGAATATTAAAAATACCTGTAATTGATTACTAATATTTGTAGCAAGATGTGCAGCAATCTGCTGCTGAACGGGACGAACTCGATGCTTTGCAATGTTTAAGTTTTGTGCGTTAGACTGAAATTAGTTTTAAAAAAAAAAATTATGAACACATTATATTGAATTTATTTATCTGCTTAAAATGTTATGTAGTCGAAAAACTTTCTATTACAAAGCTTTTATCATCCTTGTAAAAATGAATTCTAAAATTACAAATTTAATTAAAAATGGTGATGTTAAAATTACTTGGAATTATCACTGAAGCATATATTAAATTGTCCCTTTAGGAATATCGCTTTTTAAATAGAAGTATTCAGTAGATGCAACCTTTTTCCAACTATTGAATATATTTCTTTATTCCGGAAGATTAAAATTCAACAGGTTTTGTTATAAGATATGTTTCAATTCCTTTTTTCACATCTTCTATGTTCATGATTTTTTTTCCCGATAAATAATGTTGCATCTGTTGCGTTGACCCCTGCCTGACATGCAGAGGTCAGCACCCTTCGTTGTTGTGTACACGTCAGTCCGCCTGAACAACGGATCACCGATTCTATTCTCCAGGGAGATCTCTCTTATTCGGTGTCCAAATCAAAAAGAAGGCCCCTATTAAGGGTGGGAACCCTTATATACCAGCATCATCTATAGCCGGCCGACGGCAGGTGGGAGCCCATTTGGAATCCGCCATTGGAATAGTGTCTATGGAAACCCACATTTCCCTATCTCCCAAAATACTCATTCGATTTCCAACCAACTTTCGCAGATTTCATCCAGGACAAATAGATAATTTTTTGGATATAAATCTTTCAGCACTTTAATCCCTGTAAATATATCACGGATACTTGCGCCAACCCTGTGTGCACAATATGGTGTCTCTATCACGCCGATACAACGTGGTGTGACTGAATGTCAAGCAACATCTATTCATAATTATTTCACGCGCATCTCAGTTCCGGATACGTCCGTTCAATCGTTGCGCTAATCCCAGGGCTAGTTTCGCCACCCCTCCAGGATGAAGGACATTGTAACGTATGGGGGACACTGACTATAAGCACTCCTGTGTTTGACGCTCGTAACGTTAGTTTGGATAGCGAGGACGGCGGTGAATTACGGATATACACTAGCAATACACACAATGAATTTTAATAAAATATATGACATGAGGTTAATTTAAGGGGTTGAAAACCATTGTCTTTTGCGTTTTTGATTTGAGTACAACATCCATTTTTCATCTCCAGTCACAAAATAGTGGAAAATCAGTTATTTCTTCTCTGTATCGATTAAATCATGACACATACTCCTTGATCTCATCGGTAATGTCGTACAGTATCCACACCCCTGTTTTATGGTATTTCCTATTTTATTCAAGTGTATTTGAATACTTTTCCGGAAGTATCCAAGCTTGTCTGTTACAGTATGCAATTTCGCATAAATTTTTCGTTCGGCACAAAATCCATCTTCATTCAACATTTCTAATGGGACAATCTATTAATATTTTAGGTATCCTAAATGTTTGCATTAACTTTATGCACAATTTTGTAACAAAAATTTGATTATCAAAAGACAAGGACAATTTGCAGGATTATCAATAGACAGAATTATTTATAATTTTGCACGTAAAATTCCTAGAACTCACATTGACACATATATTTGGTTTCATTTAGTTATTAATCTCACCTGAGGATGTTTCTCTACACGCCGTATATGTGAAACACATTGTATACCATGCATACTGCGTTTGTGTTGAGTCAAATGATATCCCTGTATAAATCCATCACCGCATATTTCACAATTAAATCTATAAAATAATTAATAAAATTGAAAACATTAATTTAATTACTATTTCAATTAAAGAATCACACAAGTGTTACTTTATAAATATCCATGTATATATAAAAAATAAATAAATAACAAACCGTTCTCCTGTATGTCTCCGGACGTGTGATTTAAGATCATTCCCTTGGGCAAACTTTTTACCACAATACGAACAAACGTAAGGCTTTTCACCCGTATGTACTCTTAAATGAACTGTGAGATTATATTGTCGTTGAAAACCTAATTTAAAAATGAACTGATATATATAAAAAAAAATGTGTATATATAGCATATATGTTAAAATTTCTGTTTAAACCTTTCCCACACACTGTACATAAATGTGTTTTTTCTCCAGTATGATAACGTTCATGAACTGTAAGATCAGTTGCTCGCGGAAATCCTTTCCCACAAAATCTACATTTGTATGGTTTTTCGCCATTGTGCCGACGCATATGAGTAATTAAATAATCATTACGAATAAATCTGTAAAAATATAATATCATACAAATAAACATAATTCAAATCGACAAGTTTTCAATGAGATATGCCTCACCTTTGACCGCACTCTGAACATAGGAATGGTTTTTCAGCTGAATGCCATTTTCCATGTTCTTTAAGATGCCATTTAGTATTAAATGATTTATCACAAACTTTACAAGTAAATGTTTTATCACCGGTGTGCATGCGCATATGCGTTTCTAAATATTTTTCAGTCGTAAATCCTGTAATATTATAAGGGTAAGCTAAACGTTTTGAAATCTTGTATGAAAAATAAAATTATTGACACATTGGCTATAAACAATGGAACCGCCGTTAAACAACATATACAGAAATTGCTTCCAACTCATAATAAATATGCATATATTCAATATGAATTAAGGGTGGAAACCAGTTTAGATTGTTCGAAATATCGATTTTCCTAACTAGAAGGAACTGGAAGCTTTGGTATCGTTTCGACAGAGCGTCGGTTATCATCAGTTAAGCTTTGGCCTTGCTAGTATGTGTTGAAAGTTAGAAGTCAAAATATAATCTTATTCGAAAGAAAAACACGATACCAAAGACTGATGTAATGAACCACGTAAAAGATCCTTCCATGGAAATCGACACATTGAGAATCAATCAAGTTTTAGTGAAGATGCCGGCAAAAAAGCTAAAACGCTTGGAACGGAACCTGAAGCGCACTTTTCTCCATTGCACCACCGACCTTCGGAAATAAATTCTTCCAATATATATAAGATTTGTCGAAAGATTAATTACTGAAGAGATGTTTAGATGGTCACACGAAGAATGCAAATGAATGTTTCAACTCGACGTTTGGCAATTGGTTCCAAATCAACTACATTCTGGCCTAAAAGTAATCAAAGTTGCAGCATTTATGGTTTTTGCCTTATTCAATGAAGGGAATTCAGCACTTGTAATGATTATGAACGAGCTGAAAGTAGTTGTTAACTTATAGAGCTTTAATTCAGTACATCAAATGGATGGCAACCCGTCAACTGACAGAATAGATGCAGCGCAAGAATAATAGATGAGATGCAAGCTTAAAATTATGCGTATGAAGAAGACGAAGGCTTGCTATATGGTGCTGAAATGCCGCTAGGTAATTTATATAATTTATTACTGCCTTAAATTTCTCGTTCTCGGTAATAAAATATTCTCAAAGTTTAAATAAATTCTAATTATTCTTTCCCTGTTAAAAAAAATCACACTATCCTAAACTGGTTTTCCCTCTTAACCGAGTTTCCACTATATAAATGTACATCAACCCTTCGGTTTGTACCAAGCTTGATATAGATAATGCAATAAGATTTTAATTTGATTGAAAAACGAAATGTTCAAAAGAATAAAATATATATTTCGCAGTACAAATAATTATATATATATCGCTTGCTATTTTTTTTTATCATCATTATATATTAATGTGGTCTAATCATATATACTGCAAAAATCGAGGGAATGCCATATCCAAGGTCCAGCAGGGAGACTACCTTATTATAAAAATGAATAATACAAACAGCATAGAAGATATCAATTTAATCCACTGGATGATTTTTACTAAGCCTACACAACAGAAAATGTTAAGTCCCACTCTTTCGAATGAGTATCATCTCGGAATAATTGTTGCTTAAGGGTGCACGTCTCAAATAAGGAAGTTTCCCTGTCACACCCTGTATATCTTCAATCAAATGTAATTTATTAATAGAAATGTAACTGTATTTTAAATCTTACAAAATCTTAATGCGTAATTTTTATTTGACAACAAAACTTTGTAAAATTTATAGCTCAAAACATGTATATTTAACATTTTGTATCGACCACTTAAATTAATAGTTGACACTTAAATTAGTAATTGCGGTATTTAAGAAAATCTAATAATACTATGTAAATAAGTGAATTGTATTAAATTCGCAATGCAGGCCATTCATAAATTACAAAATAATAAATAATCTATAAAATACAACATTGTTAGGTTCATTATTAACACATTGTATGCGGGTGACTGTGATCCCAGTCCTTTTGATTTGATTAGACATCTATTAATGCTTGTGAAAATTTTCTCACACAAAAATATGTTTAAGCCGAGCAATCTATTAGCGTACGATATCATTTTTGAATGGCCTTGAAATATTTTTTACGTATCTTGCAAAAGTATCAGTCATTTATTTTTATTTGCATGCACGTTGTATATTAACACATTAAATACGGGAAAACTTTGCATGCGTTACCCATAATTTTTGATCACTGTGTATCGGGAATGTGTTCAATTAAAAAAAAAATAAGTTCAAGAAATCCTCATAAGATAAGTAATGGGATGTAAATCATAAAAATATGCTACCTGTAAGTAAATATTAGCTGACATAGAAAAAAATTAATACGCTTCCCGTAAATAATTAAATTGTGTAAAATATACATAAACTAATTGATATAAAAAAATTAATATACATAGATAAAACCAAATCGATAAAGAAATCATACAGCATACAAATAATTAACATAACAGAATTATTACTTTAAGATATATTTATGGGGTTGAACTTTTATTCAAGGACGATAAGGGAGGAATATTAAAAAAAATCGCAGCATATACGTTTAATAGCAACTCAATTTTGATATGTCTTTTTATATATTTACGACTTTATTACCAATATATAAAATTGGCAGCAAGTTACCTTTCGTGTTTATTTAAAGCTAAATCTAAAAATTGCGAAACAACGTTGCATATCAAATCAAAGTTGAACAACTCTTCCGTAGAAAAATATGTTTAAATACATTACATACAGGCTATATACAAATATAAACATGGAAATGTACATAAAAATGCCAGCAATTATAACAAGTAACAAAATTACATATTTTAATACCTCGATTACAGATTGGACAGAATGCAGTCTTTGGATTTTTCTTCTTTCCGGAATGTATTGCAACTTTATGTTTAGCTAGATGTTCGATTCTCATAAAGCCCTTTGAACATTCATCGCATTGATGAGGTTTATTATCCATATGTTGCCACATGTGTCTTTCTAAATTATCTTGTCTAGAAAAAATGGCCTTCTTTAAAATCGATTTAAAAAAACACGTTATAAAACATTCAAACGTTACAGACCTATGGAATGACTTATCACATGAATCACATTTGAAATTCTTAATTGAGTTATGTGTGCGTTCGTGCTTTTTCAACTCTGTTGACTTGGAAAAAGCTTTGCCACAATCTTCACACTTGTATAACAATCCTTGATCGGAATAATGTTTAGCCATGTGTATTTTTAAGCCGAGACTTGTCGGAAGTTTCTGATAATTAATGTCAAATTAGTTTTTAAGCAAAAATCGGTACATTGTATAACAATTTAAATATGCAACACATTTACTTACTCTAGGACACTGACTACATTGGTATTTTAAAGAATGTGGATCATTTTCACTTTGCTTCATAAGTTTGTATTTGAATTTTCGATTAGGTTTATTTAATCTATTGAGTTTTCTCTTCATTTTTATTTCTCCAATGTATTCAGACGCATCACTTTCTATTGTCTATATAAAAAAAAATCATTAAAAATGTGTCATTTATATTTTTAATAAATGAAACGAATGAGTAAGAGAAAGTTATAAATTTTAACGCAACCGTCTCGAATTCAAATCTATTGAAATTTAAGCAAAAAATTTAAAAAATATATATACTAGGATGGTCCTTATTTTTCAACTTTTAAAAATTTAGGTGGTCATGATTTTCTGCCCTTAAAATGAATGTTTTGTAGCGTAGAGGAGTAATTAAATAATTAAACTATTAAAAATATAGTGTACATGCGGCAAAATCCATGGGATTCCAAAGGGAAAAGAAAGCAGTGAAAGATATATGTATTTTCACAGTCATAATATTTATAAAATACTGGTTTAACCCCTTCAACGTTTTGATTCACTGTTAAAAGTGTCATCCGTAGTGACGCAATCTTTTCGCCTTTTCGATTTTTTCGCGTCATATCCAGTGTACGAAAATACTATATCAAGTTCGAACAAGTCAATTCCCGAGATGAATCATTCTTACATTTAATGTACATAACACTGCAATCAGACGTATCCGTCATTTTCTATTGAGGTTTGCTTAACTTTCACTTTGCATGGACTTTGGTCTTGACGGATATATACGTCATATCCACTTAAGGGGTTAAGGCCCTATCCGATATTCAGCACTGAGAAAAGACTTGCAATTATTATTTTTTTATTTAATTAACCTTTATTTAACTCTCAGAAACCCGGTCCCGCGGTACCGCGGAGAATTTCGTAAGCGGTTAACACCCGGTCCCGCACTAGTGCGGAACCGCATGCACCGCGGTATCTTTTCAAATACTATGCACACACCCCATATTTTGTTTTTTCAATATAGTTTTATGACTCAAGACGGTTCCATTCATCGCTCGGCACGCCACTTGTAAAATATATGACATATTTATGGATACAAATCGTCTTCGAAATAAATATATTATTTCGATCGAAAAAATCTTTACACATCGATTAAAACGAATTTAAATTTTTGTTTATCAATTCAATAAAATAACCTCGCATTGTTTATAATAATAATAACCATTATTTGCTAAAATAGCATACATAATTTAATGCATCTAGCCTATACATATTTATACTAACTGCTTAAACTTAAGTTTTGGGATTTTATCTTTGTCCCCTTATCTTGATTACAAATTATAATATTAATCGTAAAATTGAAGTATTTTAGTTACATTTTTTATTTAGTAAGGTAAAGAAAAATAGGAAATAGAAAAAATCTTTTTGCTAAAATGACTTTGCCTTTCATTTAGAATTAATTTGTTACTAAAATAAAATAAAAAACTACAATAAAAAATCCGTACATACTTCGTTCATAAATATCACTTCCCCTCCCCCCCCCCCCCATTGGAGACAGAAGATTACATTAAAACTATTTCAAAACTACAATATATGCTTTGGCATTTTGTGCATATATTTAAATTTTATATTATCGGGTGTCGGTTAGATGATATTCGGTTGGATGGATTGAGCGGTCTGATATTGAAAGTAATTTTCAAAGCTCTGTTTTATACAACTTGGAGTTTTTGTAGATTGGTTACGCATATATTGCTCAAATGAGTCCTGCATAACTAAAGGTTGGGCGAATGATTGATGAGTATAAGAGCATATAGAGCGCATTGCCTATTGTAGTTTAAATATTTGAAAACAATGTCGGGTTTCGGAATGCACAATTGTTCCAAGAAGTCGAGATGAGCTTTACTGCGCCATAAAGTAGTACAAAGGAGGACTTTGCCATCACTCAAAGTGCCGATTCTTTCGAAATTTTAAAACCTATTAAGGGTATTCGAGGGTTGGGACAAGGCAGTATATAACAATGTGATTGGTTTAGGAATCTCGCACAATGAAGCTTGCTAATTGATGTGAAGGAGAAACAGTGAGATGATCAGTTAGTCAAAGGCAGACACTCAATATGTCAGCAATGAACCTTTAAATTTGCGCTTACATTTCTTGTGTTTTTGTGAGGGCTGCCGGAACTGCCCAAAGCACGTGGGCTGAAGCGACCACCCTACAGTTTGTGTTTATAAGACTAATACGGAACTGAAAAAATATTAAAATTTTAATTATTTGTGGTGTTTTACCCATAATAAAAATGGATACAAATGTTGAAGAAATAATTAACGATTACATGTCGGATGTGCCGAGTGATACTGAGAGCGAAAGTGGTGCTAATAATTTTGAAGAGGATATTGATGTGGCCAAGCAATCGAGAACCATGACTTTGCCGAGTGATTTGGAGGGTGACATAGACATCGACATGGATTGGACAAAAAATAATTAACCGAGAGTCAACGAAATGGTAATCCAGGAGTAAAAGTCTTTCCCAGAAATTCTGAAAATATCGAGCAAGTTGTATCATTGTTTATTGGTGATGATCTTTTTAAAAGTTTTTTCAGACGAAACTAAAAGATATTATGATCAACATAAAAACAAATACAAATATGTGCAAAAGACTCGAAAATGGTTTGATACCACAGTGCAGGACCTGAAGGTATTTTTTGGTTTGATAATAGTCATGGGTCAGGTGAGAAAAGATATGATTACTGTCTATTGGTCTACAAATGCCATGATTGAAACGCTATATTTCTCAAAAACTATGCCAAGAAATAGATTTATGCAAATTTTGACGTTTTTACATTTCTCCAACAACGAAGAAAGTACCCCAGATTCCATACGTAAAATTTGATACATGATACATCCTGATGAGGATTTAGACAGTTTTTGTCTGAACAATCACTATCAGAAGCTCAAGCATCATTGTCATCATCGCAAATAACATCTGTGCCATCTGAATTACGAACTACTATAGGACATTCAGTTATTGATTCACCAGGAAGACTTTTGGACGATTTAAAAAAACATGTCTTTTGAAAAATACTTAGTCATAAAACAAAAGATTTCGTACGAAGAGCATGTAGATTGTGCACCGAAAATAAAAGGTGGGGTTATACAAGCTTTACGTGTGTGTTTTGTAATGTTCCGTTACACGCTGGGAAATGTTTTGAAATTTACCATACAAAAAAACATTTTTAAATCAGTGATTTTATTTTATAATAAATTAGCTACTAGTGTCATGAATATTCAAAATTATCAACATATTTGAACGGTTAAAACTGCTCTATTCGTGTGCCATTGCCATTGCTGCAGTTGTTCCTGTTCTTGTTATAAATAATCAAAAAATGAATGGTGAGTGTACTTATTCAATGACTAACCATAATTCTCAGAAGTCCAGTAGCTTTTAATTCCTGTTTATTTCATTTTTAGACCATATTGCTGAATTTGAAATACAGAAATAAATAAATAAATAATTCGACAGTTTGAGATTCGCTGGGATGTGTAATTCTATAGTTTGGGATTCTCTGGGATGTGTAGTACGATACCAAATTCAAATGTTTCGACAAAATTGTGTGAAATACACAAAATAATATCTATTTGTATTGTTTTTTCGTCAAAATTATAATTATCTCACATTTTCACAACTTGAAAATTTTATTTCTGAACTAAATATTTTTAGCTTTTACGTAGAAAACTATACTTATCATAATACTTTTTATTTTACCAAATTAACTCCAATAGGAAAAAAGATATACTCATTTTTTACGAAGTCGCGAAAAAACCAAGATCGCGCTAAAAAGTGCGGTATTAGGCGTACTCTTTGCGTAAAAACAGCGGGTGTTTAAGTGTTAATATGTTATGTGAACATTTTTCCAGGACTTGTCATAGACAGGAGCAAAAGGATGCCCTGGACATTGCAGCTGCTGCAGGTTCTTTACTTTATGGCCCAGGAATCGGCTGAGTCACAATGGCAGAGTTTTGAATATTTTCCTTTGAAAATTTCAGAAATTCTTTTTCAAATGTAAATCTTTATGACAATAAAAAGTTTTATTTTTTATATAAAAAAAAATTGTTGAAAATAGACCTTTTTCCCCCTGAGTAAACCCATGTAACCCCTTAAACAGGTGGGGTCCAAGAATGCTACCCTGATGGACTCCCACAGGGATGGGAACAGATATGATTTTGGGCAATACTAGGAAGGATCTGTTGTTGAGATAGGAGTGGATAATTTTCGTGCGGAACAAATGAGTCCAGAAAGTGATCATTTTATGATTTAGAGCCTTGTGCCAGACTGAATCGAAGGACTTGTCTTGCGATTGTTAAAAGACTTCGCATTGTTTGAAAGTATGATATAAACCAAACAATGGCCAAACAAGTCAGATCAGATCCATTCGGAATCTAATTATTAATCGAGCTTAACTTTATCAAACTTTCACAGCATTGGATTCTTTAAAACCCAAGGAATCCAGTTTAGATGGATACGAGCAAGCTGTACCACATAGAGGGGAAACGAAGACGCTGATATGTAAGGGTCCGCCCCCTTAATGCACCTCAGGCGGGAGTCAACGCAACACATGTAAATATTTTATATTTACAAATACAAATTAGTTATTAATACAGTGTTTCAATTTTTTAAAATTAAATTTCAAACCTTGGTAACGAAATACTGAAATAGTTTTTTAGGGTGAAAATCAAATCAAATAAGGATCACCCTAACATATACACTATGAAAACCGGCAATGGTCCTATAGAAGAGACAGCAAAAAGCCATTAAACAGCATTATATTAAGTGATATTTTTATATTTAGCATATATTACCTCACTATAATCACCTAGACTGGGAATATCGTCATCATTGCAATCACCTAGGCTATTTTCATTTATTAATTGATTTTCTCTGAAAAATAATACACAATAAACATTTTAGAACTTTAGTAGCAAAGCTTAATAGACGTTAAGAAATAATTTGGTTGTTTCTTTGAACACCCTTTTTATTTTTTTTTAATATACAATCACACTTTGCCTGTCACCCGTAATTGACAATATAGTTTAACACTTTGTGTGCGGGAAACGGAGATCTCCGTCCTAGTGCGGCTAACCGTTGAGCGCGGAAAACGAGAATTACCTTTTTAAAAATACTGGACGTTGTATGCGGGAGCCGGAGATCACAGTCTCAGCGCCGAAGCGATAATTCTATTGCTTTGATGACCCGCTGTTGATATTCTCGTCAAGTGTTTCGTCTGAGCAAAAAACACTTGAAATCTTGTGTTTTCTTATTTTTGAATAGGCAAACCCCCTACGGTTCATCAGTTTCATCCTTAAATCTCTTCCGTTTGGATGTGTTTATATTTTGCGTCTTATAAAATTTATTTTTAGATTGTTTATTTATTAAATTTATTTGTTTTAATGTTTAAAAAAAATGGATTACATTTATAATTTTTTTGATTGACGCCCACATGGATCAGCGCGAAAATAATATGGATCGATACGACGGTGAAATTATTGCTGATTCAGATTCCGATTATATAGACGAAGATGATGTCTCAAGTGGTAGCCACGGTTTCTGACTATCTGTAATTTTTTTTCAATTTTGTGCTACTGCGAATTTCATGCGGATATACCCGCCTCCAGTGTGTGGGCTAGCCAAACCGCGCCCGCAAAAGATGTGTTAACATAAAACATTTGAAATACATTTCCACTAATCGCTTAATAATTACATGTGATAGGCATGATAACTTTTAGTCAAATACACATCATAGTTGGCATGAAATACTTCAACATCAATGGCACAAATTAAAATAAAATTTAAGAATATGTTTCAACATTTTTAAGAATACTACTTCTGTTGGGAAAACAGGCGAAATCAGACAAAATAGTGAGGTGGGGTGTACAATGGGTTATAATAGTGAATCCTATAAAATTTTACTCTATCTATTTTCAAGTGCAAATATATATCAGCTGTATTCATGTGAAACGTCTCATTTTATGCCAGTCTCAACACAATCGTGGACACGTCTGCAATTGCAGTCATGACACCTTTTTTAAAGCTTGTACAAAAAATATGATATTGGTGATGAAAAATTGATACTTTATGACAATAGCAAACAAGCAGAACATTCGAGTAGATTACAAAGAAATTTCAATACAGCATGCAATACAGGACGTCATACTAGGAAGGTCGTGGTGACCATACGGTGGTGTAGCAAAGATGTCATCCATTATTCATTCATCCAACCTGTTAAAACCATCACTGCAGTATTTTTATTTTTATTGAAAAATTACACCTCAAATAGTCCTCATTAATCAATAAGTATGGGCCGATACTTCTCCGTAATAATGCAAAAGTGCATATTTCACAATCGATCATGGGAAATGATCAGAGTAGCATAATATGAAGTTCTTGCTCATTCACCAATTTTCATTATTTCCAAAGCTTGAACAAGCGGCTACAAAATCAGTGCAAATCAAGATTCTGTAATTTTTGATTTCAAGAAATTCTCAGATCTTTAAAAATATTTCCTCTTAACTTAATAGAATAAAAGCTTTTCAATTAAGATTTGACTTTTATTTTAGTCTTACAAAATGAAGCATTTCATATGAGAGTACCTAATAGGTTTTTAATTGATTAAATGTATAAAAGGGCATTAATTAATGTCCATGTTCCCCGACAGTTGACTATAAATATATTCCAATTAGCCTACTTTTCTAAACAATCATATATAATTGAATGACTACCTTTCAGCTTCTTCCAGCAATTGCTCTAACGGCTCTTCTTTGATATTGAGTTCTCCATCTTCAAATCCTATTTCAGAACATAAAATTTCACTCGGTACCGGATTATCTGAGTGACCATTAGTTTGAGGAGCAGCATTATCGAATATTAAACAATCTTCTTTTTTAGAAGGAATATCTATAGGGTAAAAAAATACACTTTAAGATTATTAATTTACAATTGAATTGACCTTCAATTAAATAATCGAATGCATCACAAGAGCGTGGATGCATTGACATAAACAGATACACATTTAATTTTAATTTACCATCTTTATTGGGATGCATTGTTTCAATATGTAATGAAAGTATTTCTTCCGATGAAAATTTTTTATTACATATTCCGCACACATTAGTTTTCTGCTCACAAAGAATTTTATGTTTTTCAAAATTTTCCAGTCTGTACAATAAGAAATAATGTCAATCAACATAGTAAAAATTCTATTTACATATATATTTTAGATGGTGTTGCTATATATATGATAATTTAAATGTTGCATTCATTTTATTAGGAACACATTCTACAACTATTTGAGATCAACAAACGGGATCAAATACAAATAGTCCTTGACTTATGTTCAAGTTCAATAAGATCGTAGGATTTTTTTGTCGCCAAATGGGTTTCGACTTGCTCTTGGGTACAACACCAAAATTTTAAACTCGTGCATATACCTTGTACAGTCAACCCTCCTATAACGACGAGATAGGGACTGCAGTATACGAAAAAACGCTATAGAAAGTTAGGCGCCCATACAAAATTTGGGGTTAGATTTTTTTCAATTGATATGGATGATTTTAAAGAATTATAATAAAGAAAAGGTTAAATTGAAAAAATCCTATGAACTTATTGAGTGATGTGTTTATATGATCTTTTTTGATTATTTTTCTTTCGGTATTTTTGATGCATTTACGTACAAATCACCAGAAATTAAACATAAGATATCACACGGGTATAGTGGAAACGATTTAACATTAAGAACTTTGTTTGAATTAACAAGAAGAACTTCACCAAAAAGTCCATAACATTAACACTTTGAGAACCGCGCTTTTTGGTATGAAAATCCTGTGGGGGCCGCTCGTTTTAGGCAAATTTCGCAAAAAATCAAGACCTTTATAATAATTAACATATCTTTTTAACCTATGAGTGTATATACGTGAAATTTTCAGGTTATGTTCTACAAATCAAAGGTATTGATCTGTGATCTTCATTTTACAACTTTCAACCAGTGGCTCTCAAACCAACGAAATACATTTTTTTTCTTTCTATAAATATTACTTGTTATTTATATTTCATTTAAAATTTATTTACTACATGAGGGTGATAATACTTCGCAATTCTATGGAAGGACCGCCACTGGATATGTATATATCCTTTACTTCAGAATCGTCCAACCTTTTTTGTCTTGGGAGATACTTTTCAATTTAAAATTGTCTTAGGATCGACTTCTAATATGATTCTTATAGGAAATTTATTTACTTTCTTCAAACTTAAAACTCAAATTTATATACCCTTTATATCTGTAGAAATATCTGTCAACGAATAGTGAAATATAAGTGTCGGTAACATATTTTTTTTATGATGATGTAGGCCCACGTTTTTACGCCAAATGGCGTCAGCGGTTCATAACGGTTGGGGAATTTTTACGCCAAAAGGCGTCAGCGGGTCTCAAAGTGTTAATATAAAAATTGTTAATTATGAAAATAAAAAATCATTATAATATATACTCTTATAACAGAAGGTCTCTTATTAAAATCCATTGAGGTAAATAAATTATAACAGCTTCAGTATTTTGGTTAATGCTAGTTTGTTATTTCAAAATTAATCAATAAAATTATTAAACTATATTTAAAGAATATTATATAAAAAGATCACTCACTTATTAAAACCGTGTTGACAATTTTCACAGTTGAAAATTTTTTTCTTCCCATGGACTAGCATATGTTGTTTCAATTGATTTATATTAAGAAATTCTTTTTTACACATTTGGCAATCTAAAGGTAAAAGCTGTAAATATAGAATATTAATTATTTTTGCTATTTATTGTATATATAATAAATACTATTTATACTATCAAAACAAAAAAAATGCAAATGATAAGGGCTAAAATCTCATATTGTGGTGAATCTCATAGGGTGAATTGACTAAATTGAATGCACATTTAAGACATGGACATGCAACAAATAAGCATCTCATCGAGATTCTTAATTATTTAAACAGATTGGTATATTCTTTATGAAACTCTCTGAATAACCATTAAAATTGAATAAATATTCAGCTGCAGCATGTATAAGTAGATTTTGAATGATATTCTAAAAATTGAAGCGGAAATTTGGTTCTGTCATACTCCTTTATACAAGTAGGTGGTATACACTGTGACGCTCCCATAAAGCTCTGAATGATGAAGAATAGAGTTGCACAAAAGTAGCCTCGACAGTTAACTCATTAAACATTGCAAGGTTAGTCTCGCAGACATAAATTGTAAAAATCCCCAGGCGACTTCCCACTCTCACGCGCTCGTTGGGATGGTCACGTTAACGCATAGGTCCGTTCTTCTTTGGATCATGTGTAGCCGGACAGATGAACGGGCGTTGAACAGAAAAACTCTCTTCTCTAGATGACTTTATTCACATGAGATCTGGCAGTAGGAAGGACGTCCTCCCACAGCCAAGGCCAACCGACGACTCTTCTCGACTTCTGTTTCCTACGCGTCACTGACCAACCGGCAATGGTCCACGCGCAAGAAACAATCAGTCAGTATTTCAGATGCAAAGTTCCCGCAGCACCACAAAATATGGTGCTGTTAAAATAGCACATTACAGAATGAACAATGTTCTGCAAATACAAAGCTATTTTATGCTGTGGGGTCCAGAGCGATTATGTTATCATTGAGAATGTCAAAGTTAAGCCGTCCCCTTTTTTATGATTTTCTGATAAAAACCTATATATTGGGCGAATTGAATTAGATTAATTACAAGTAATACAATAAGGCATTTAATTTGATAAATCAAATGAAACCCGGGTAAGCTGGTGACACTGTCGAGGATATGCATGACCAGATGGTTCAGTGTTGTAGACGGGAGTAAGACAAAGGAATGCCATCTCCCCGATTCTCTTTAATATGGCATTGGAATCAATTATGATAGAGGCTGGCAGATTGGGATATGCACATTCATGGAACGAGGATATAATGTATCTTGCTTTTGCAGATGACATCGACATCATGGCAAAATCGAGGTCGGAGGCTTTGGCGGCACTTACGTCTATCGACGGGGCTAACTTCGGTATATCAATCAATTATGAGAAGACTAAATTAATGACGGTTTCGAGAGTGAATACTTGATGTTGAACTTCCATGAGTGTCAATAATATAAAATTAAAAGAATCCAGGATTTTAAATATCTAAGATCCATCCTCACGGAGAAGAACTTGACGTGCAATGAAATAACCTCCAGGATTCAATACGGCAACCGATGCTACCATGGCCTGAAGAATATATTAGGAAACAAATTGCTATCGGCTAAAACTAAAATATATAAAACATTGATTAGGCCGGTAGTGGTTTACGGGGGTGAAACATGGATCATGACCGCTCGGGACGTGATTATGTCTCGAGTGATCCGAGAAGAAAGTTTTGAGAAAAATTTTCGGACTTCTCCGGGACGAGACCTCGAATTCTGAAAGCATGAACTCCAATCACGAATCATGGACGTGTACAGCGAGACTTGAGTCCCCTGAGACGTCTTAGATTTCCAACCAAGCGGCAGCAGTCCCGTCGGAAGTCCTCGGCCATGCTGGGCTAATCAAATTGAAGAAGACGCCGCACGTCTGAGTATGGGCAATTGGAGAAAGGAGGCAGCAAGCATTGTCGGTGCGCCAAGCGCCACCATAAGTAAATGAAACCAGGATGAATAATTTTGATGAAACAGCATTGATGCTATAATTCAAACCAGCTATTATACTGATCCTGGTAGGGAACATTTAAAGTTCCTTATCTGGAGTAAAACTCATTGTGCAACTAATAAAAAATGATCAAAAATCACACATATATCCAAACATAAAACAGATAACTAATTATATAATAAATGACAAAACAAAAAAAAAATGAGAAATAACTCTTATCGTGTTCTCATTTTATTTGCATTTGATTAATAAAATATACACGTAGAGTTCGAAAATGAGATAGGTGTTTTTTTTTAATAGGCATAATATAAAACGTGTTGGATAATAATATAATTTGATGACTTACAACTTTCAATTCTTCTGACAATTCTTTTCCGTGAACTTCCAACGAGTGTTTTTTGAGATGAGAGTGCTTTGGAAAAATTTTATCACAATCTTTGCACGATACTAAATCTTTCATTGAATGCCTCCATTTCATATGGTTTGTAAGTCTGCAAATTTAAACGAATATTATCGAGTTTGTTATGTCATATATAAAGTGAATTAGAATCCGTTTATGTAATATTTATATTTACCCTATTAGTGAAGAGAATTTCTTTGCACATGCTGAACAATTAAATAGCTTTTGTATTAAATCAAAATTCTTGGTTTGAGTACATTTTTCAATGCTATTTATTAAATTTAAAGGCCCTTCACTAAGACTATTTTTAAGCCTGAAATATACAATAGCATTCTTATTATAACATGTTTATACATTAAGCTTACTGAAAAAAAGCTGAAAATCACAAACTACAAATCAAAATTTTAACGCTTTTATTAGTGTGAGTTATTTTTAAATCGTCATAAATGTAAATAATCATAAAATAAAAATGTTTTCCTTATGAACGATAAAATTTGCCTCTTTTATGAAAAAAATCTTTAGCACATTAGAAAGTGTAACTAATCTGTTAAAGCAATATCAACCATCACAGATGTTACAGCAAATATGAAACACAGTTGATGTAATTAAACGAGTTATCAAATATATCCTGTTCAATAAATCCACCAAAACATTTCTTATCACTCTTATTAAATATAATACTAACCCTATGGATTTCTTATCATCGTCACATTTAGTTGATTGACTTTCACTATTATCACGTTCCATTTTTATAGCATTCATGTCGTGGTTAAACATCGTGTTAAAATCGATAATTTCATTGTTGGCATTTTGCTGTAATGCTATTCCTTCTTGTTTAACAGGAGCTTAAAATTTAAAAAGAGTAATTAATCGACCCTGTTCTTGTAAGTAGTCCCGCGATTTAGCAGTTGGACTCGTAACTTAAACAATTTTTAAAAACATATATGCTAGAACTACTAGTGTTAACCCATCCTGAAGTATTACCGGAGCCAGGAGCCCCGCCCCTTGGGTACATAACAATATGAAGCCCGTTTTCCATCCATAAGAAGGGAAATGTGCTGCTGTATTCCAAATACAGGGGCACATCCCTTTTAAATATAGGATATAAATTGTTCACAAGGACTCTCATCGGACGGCTGTCGCCCATCGTGGAGGAACTTCTTGGAGAATACCAACTATATGGACCAACTATTTACGATCAAACTATTCTCTCAAAAAGTCAGCACTGTACGTACCAACGGTGTCCTATTGGAGCCTTTCGAGGTGACAACGGGAGTTAGACAGGGGGACGCCTTCTCCCCGATTCTCTTTAATATGGCATTGGAATCAATTATGATAGAGGCTGGCAGATTGGGATATGCACATTCATGGAACGAGGATGTAATGTATCTTGCTTTTGCAGATGACATCGACATCATGGCAAAATCGAGGTCGGAAGCTTTGGCGGCACTTACGTCTATCGACGGGGCTGTTGCTACCTTCGGTATGTCAATCAATTGAGAAGACTCAATTAATGACAGTTTCGAGAGTGAATACTTGAGGTTGAACTTCCGTGAGTGTCAATAACAAAAATATTGAAAGAGTCCATTATTTTAAACATCTAGGATCCATCCTCACGGAGAAGAACTTGACGTGCAATGAAATAACCTCCAAGATTCAATATGGCAATTGATGCTACCATGGCCTGAAGAATATATTAGGAAACAAATCGCTGCTTAGGTCGGTAGTGGTTTACGAGGGTGAAACATGAACCATGACCACTCGGGACATGATGTGTCTCGAGAGAGGCAGGTCATATGGCACGGATGCCGTCACATCAAGTCCCCTGATCCGTCGTGGACTAACCGAGTGGCAGTAGATCCGTCGGAAGACCTCGACTACGCTGGGCTAGTCAAATAGAAAAAGACGCCGCACGTCTGAGCCTGGACAAAACGAGGCAAGAGGCTCGGGACAGACGAAAATGGCAACAAGCGTTTTCAGTGGCCGGGGCTCTCTCATAGGACTATAAGCGCCACCACAAGAAGACAATATCAAATTGGTCGACAACAATCCTACAGAATGGACTATAAACCTAAGGGACATCCGAGATTAAATGGATCCACTAGTCATTCTTAAGATTAAGAAGAATCTAAGATAACACCGAGGACCTTGCCCTTCTGTACTGTGCCCCTTCACATAACAATAACTACTCAGTTTATTTCATAAACTCAAGTTGGAGGTCACAAGTGAAAATTAAAAATCCTGGACTGCAGTTTATATCTAAATACATTATATTTGCATAGGAATTGTTCAACTTTTTAATGAATGTAATAACTGAAATGAATAAACAAAACCAGTATACATTCTCCATTGACTTTATTTTAGAAAACCATTCAAATTTTTTTATTTTTTATTATCATAATTATAAATAATAAATTTTTTAAAAAAAATCCGCATCAGTGCAGTAGTGCGCGTGAATTGATTAAAAGTAAAGTAAAAACAATTCATTACAGTAACATTAAGGATATTTGTTGACAATCAATAGAAATAAAATAATTTAATAATATTAATGTCATATTAACACATCTAATGCTGGATTGGTTTAATGAAAGCTTACACTTGTATTGGGCATCTCTTTTTCTTTTCCACGCAATATGATACTCTTGAGTTGGATATTTTATGTGGGAGCTTATCATCATTTTTTCTAATTTATGTTTACGGAAGTATTTCGACAGTAAAATTATGTTTTATGCTGATGTTAACACGTTGCAGTCCGGAGGACGAGTATGCTGACATGCATTTCTTTTGCAACAAGTCTCCTTTTACGGCAAAAAATTGAGTCATTTTTAAATAGAATAATAACTGGAGATGAAAAATGAGTAACATACTGTAATGTTGTAAACAAACGACAGTGGCTTGATAAAGATCAACCACATTTACCAGACCCTAAAGCCAATATTCATAGGAAAAAATATATTATGTGTATGGTGGGATCATCGAAGCACAATCTACCACGAGCTTATCAATGCTGATAAATACAAAAATACCATTCTATTGTCAATCGGAAAAAAGTCATACTGTTACACGATAATGCAAAACCACATACAGCAAAGTTGATGTAGCAAAAAATTCTGGAACTTGGGTGGTCTGTCTCACCACATTCCCCATACTCCCCGAATCGTGCCCCAACCGACTACCACCTAATTTGTTCTTTCCAGAATTTCTTAAATGGAAAAGAATACAAAAATATTGAGGAAATGAATCTCGCTATCGAAAATATATTTTCATCTAAACCCACTAAATTTTATGAAGATCGCGATATTAAACCCTTTTAGTCTCAGAGCATCGATATATCGGCGCACCTATTGTGTGCTAAAAGCTACTCTGTATATGATTATAAAAAAATATTTTAACAATTTTATTCATTACTAGCGAATACCCGGCATGCGTTGCAATGCCATAAATGCTTAATGAAAATAAACGCAGTACGTGGCATATTGCTTCAAGTCACGTTTAGCGCGTCTCGAAGACCGACTTAAGCACCGTATTGCGCGCGCATTTTTTCTCACCGGATCAATATGCGCGCTAAAATGATGCATCTATATAATATTTTTGTGCCAATGTAATTCTCGCAAGTGTAAACATTAACTAGATAAAGTTTTATCGCAATCGGATGACCGGTATGGAAGCGCATTAAATACGAACAAACATTGATTTTTATATATAAGAAGACTATGCTAATGTTTGCGCAGAGAGATTAATTTATATATAGTAAAAGATTTTAATAATTTTTATTATTGTATCAAATAAGTGCATTTGCTTGTTGTTTTATTAAATTTTGCTGCTTCGCAAAACGCGCATTTGCATCAACGCCAAAAATCGAACGGCAACATTAAAACGTTCATATGTATGCGTCTTGAGTTGGACACGTATTCGCATCAGCGCCGAAATTGGATCGCTTTTGTTCGATGCGTGTTCGTGTCGACGCCGGGGAAGTGATTAATGCTACTAATAATTCAATTGACGTATGTGACATTTGTTAACCTTTCCACGAAATCGCCTGGACTGCAACGTGATAATAAATATGAACGTCTCGAAATTCGAGCCTCAACTGATTGTATCATTTCATACGCATCAGCTGTTTACCGGTGCATCAGCTGTTTTCTGATGCGTCAGCTGTTTCCGATGCATCGACTGTTTTCCGATGCATCAGCTGTTATTCGATGCATCGACTGTTTACGATGCATCAGCTGTTTTCCTATGCATAAAATCTGCCGACTAGATAAATAAATATATCTCCATTTCACGATGTCTGATAAATAAGCAGGATTGTGATCATAGTTACATGTGATCACGATTAAACATGAAGTGAGTGGTGCACCGTGAACAGATATTCAAATTACCGCAAAAGATGTGTTAATATAATCACAGATTCTCATACCTTCAAGGTTTTGAACTGAAGATTGACATGGAAGCATTTTAGTTGTAGATTTAGTTTTTGAAACGAAATTTCTAAGTTTGGCATCGGATCTTTCGCACATTTGCTTGAACGTGAATGCCGATGAGAGCTGGTATGTACAGTGGACGCAAATTTGGCACGGCAGTCCATCATTTTCTGCAACCTAGAATAAAATTGACATTCGATTAAAACGCTTCGGTATCTCGATTAGCATCAGCAAACCTTGACATTATACATAAAGCAGGAAAAATTTCACTATGACGTCAATTCATACATAAACACAGAATTGATAAATAAATGTCAGGTCATAAAATATCAACATAATGACGATATATTTTACAACCTTGTCAGATCACCGTGAACTTTCTCATTTATTATATATATTTAGATATTTATAAAAATCAATTTTATTGAATTTATAAAACGTTGCATGAATTATTATAATACGTATAGTGTTTTTAGAAAAATATTATTAATTTTTATAGCATCATGATGTTTTCTTCCAAGATTCTTTTTGAAATCTGTCAAAATTGCCCAAACAATTATTTAAATCCATTAAACATTTTACAATTGCATTAATTATCATCAATTATGTGACCGAGTTGGAATATATTAAACGTAATGTGCCATAATTGAGTATTTATTTTGTTCAATACTACAGTCAATTTAAAATTGGAAACGAATAAAACAATAAGTATTACACACTTACACATATATGTACATATTTTTGAAAAATACACTCAAAATACACGATTTTGGATCGTCGATTGTAACTGATGTATTATGATTTCACTGTCACACATGATCTTTTATACCCAATAGAATATTGAATGGGAATCGCTCAACTAGAGAAGTATTTTGAAATGTATATCAAATCCAATGATGAATACTATTTCTATAATTGATCCATTAAAATAACTACCAATATAATGTTCTAGAATAGCCCAAATGAACGATGCTAAATTGCAAATCACAGGTGTTCAATAGGTTACTGGTTTTCTAGCTTTATGGCATCTTCCTGATGTCAAAGCTTTATCAAACGTCAAGCATAGTTGTTGCAATTATGGCATGAGTTTAGAGGAACGTTTTCTTTATCGCATTGACCTTCTTACCTGTATCTGAGTGCTTGACATGAGCATTTGATTAAGACGAGGCTCCCTCGCTTCACCACAAGTGTTAAACAACGGCTGCATGTGCAACTCCTCTCGCAAGCAACCTCTGCAAACGCGGTCTATCCGGATGACCTGATCGTCCATGTCAGGGGCTCCTGGATTCGTGACGTGGCGAGCCAGAGACGCCGCATTCAAAATGGACGCGTCGCGCTCAGCCCCACCGGCCCCACATACACAACACCGCGAGTGCTGCCATTTAAAAACAAACAGTCGACGTTATTCATTTGCATCAATTGATTGCCTAAATTCGTCGCATTTTATTCGTTCACTACATCAATAATATAATTTAAAAAATAAATACGCGTTACAAACTTATATTTTTTATAAAACTTTAAACATGCAATAAAATTATCGCCGTTTAAATAAAATAAATAAAATGTTCGATTTTATTAAATCGGCTAAACATAATTATTTTATACGCGCAAATAAATTCATTTTAATTTATTAAATATTTTATTACGACGAAATAAATTATTTAATAAATATGTCAATATTCAAAATAAAATATTTTTGCAAAAATTAATACAGTGGATATTGATTCAAATTTATGATTTTTTTTATATGTTAGTAATTATTCGCGTCGATTTTATTATATTTTTTATTTGATCGTCGAATCGGACATCGCATAATTAATGGTTTGATTGATTGGCATTTAAGACCGGATTGTGCTATAAAGATATGGGAGGCTGTGATTCCTATCGGATGTGTGATCAATGGCAACACTCGATCCGACAGTGACGTTAAAATCAAATTCAATTACGCGTATATTTAAATGGCGCACAATAATGTAGCGCTGCAGTGTGCATCCTTGCGCGTTTGCCATCGTAAAAATAAATTAAATGCGTTTGCGACATTTGAATTGTGCATAATATGCGCGCGGTTTATTATCGATCCGGTGTTGTTTATAAATGTAGCTTTTGTTTTTTGTAAAAACGGCCGTTTTTGAATTTTTATTTTTAAATATTTTTTATCGGGGTTTAACTATTTTTTAAATTATCGGTTATATTTTTATTCGATGTAAATGCGTTTGAAGTGCGGCATGCTATTTTCTGGAGCGGTTTTATGAATATGAATATATAATCTTCTATACAGCGATTTTGCCTAGATAATTTGAATTTAGAATCACGTGGCTCGGAAGCTGCGTGCGCCAAATCTCGAATCCAGCCGAAGGAATATCGATTCGGTCCTTTGCCAGGTCACGTGAACGACTGCACTGGAATTGCATTACTTTTCCGTTTGGACATAAGAAGATATCAACAGGTTCATTTTGGACAATTTTTATCTTATCAAATAACCGATACCGAGATCGTAACGTACTCTAAAGATCGGCGGTCAAACTTTAGTATGTATTTCGTTCATTCGGAACATTAACGATATCGATTCAATATGAACTATCGAAAGTGCTTTCAATCGCCCTTTAAATAATTTATCCTCGATATTATTTCATATTATATATTGTTATTTTCCGGTGTTTTTCCGGTATACACAATGTCTGAATATACCACCCATTCAGGCCAACCCCCAAGCGGGCCCCAATCTTCCAGCCCAAACACCACTCATTTTAACAATTATATTTTATTATCACTACCATTTATTTATAATTATATATAAATACATATATTGCGAAATTTACGTCCAAACACATTATTTTTCCAGACAAAGGAGTCGACGCCATTTTGGTACGCCATCAAGCCATCAAGCCTCTTTGTTTGATTTTATTGAACACATTCACCAACTGTCTCTATTAATTAAAATGCCTTTTAAAAAGCACTCCATAACAAGGCTACCCGGTCGATGACCCACTCTTCAAATGCTCCATTGAATTCCCTTTGGGATAATGGGGCAACATAGGGTGGCCCAAAAAAAAAAAATCCATGTCTTAAATCTGATCATAATAATTTAGCATCTCAAAAACAAAGCTTCACAACCTTTTATATCGCATACGGATATAAAAATGTGCAAATAAATAAATTATATAATAAAAGCGCTTTTCAGCTTTTACAGTCAATGCTTGCTAAAATATCTATTAGTGCGATCCGTGGATATTTTTTGGACATGAATCAATGATCCTTGACATTTTTTTGCTATCATATACCATTTTGTAGCGGGTTTTCAAAGCGAACATATGCTTTAAAAATGTGGTCGCCAGTCGTACCGCCTGAAGATTTCAACCCATGACGATCGACTTAAACAGAAAGTGCAGCTTAAAATAAGGTTTTATTCCTTTGCTTCTATCTGAAATGGACGCAGTGTCGCAAAATTTCAATAAGCCCTTCAGAGGCTGAAAATGTAATATTTATCATACAAAAACTGAACATTTCAGGGCTTTGATCGCCTCCGAGCAGGAGCGGATTTACTCACAGACGCAGAAGGGCCACGCCCCGTGCCGCATGAATTTTAAACCCATCCGAGTTTCGATCGTGGTTTAAATACCGACCTTCCATTTATAGCCTGAATACCGCGCAATAAGAAATCGCGCATATCGAGTTTGTTCGAATTCGTTGCTCGCGCTATTTGATACTTTCGTAATCTTAAGGATTTTTGATGTTGATGCCTCGCGTGCGGATGAGGCGCTCCACGCCATTCAAGCATAGTCGATTTTAATCGCCTTTGCGTATAAATTTTGATAAATGGTATTCAACTAATCAAGCGTTCCCATGGACTCACAGACGACGCATTTGCGCTTTTATTAATAAATTGTATTATTTTTATGCATTTTGTTAAACAAATAATGCGCTCTCTGCATATTTTTATATTTGTATTGTTGTAATTCGCTGTTTGCGTCCCAATTTATAATAATATTTTTAATTTTTTTTTATTCTTTCCATTTGCGAACATTTTTTATATTATTTGAAATGTCCGCTTATAAAACGCAATTATTTTTGTAATAGGTCTCCTGTTGCTCCTGACTCCAGGGGTAGCAGAACCGAAGCCTAAGCAGCCATGGTAAGATTTTTTATTTTTTTTTACAAATATATTTCTTAAATATTCCAATTAACCCCTTAAAGAGGTAAGACACATGGTTGTGTCCGAATTCCAGTGATTCATAGCCGTAACGAGGGTATGAAGCGCTCTTGACGAATATTTAATTTGCACCCCCTTTCTCCCCGGATATATTTTTCTAAAGTTAAATATAATTATAATGCATATTTTAAAATAATATCTCGATCGTCATGAATAGTGCCGAATTAACGAATGGTCACCGCGGCATAATTGGCTCGGTTGCGTAATTTGCGCAATAAAAAATGTTATGCTCGTGGAATCCGCCCATAAAAGAGGACCGAATGGCCACAAGGTCTGTGTGTCCAACCGGTCCGCTTTTCGAACCGCTGACATTGCAGATTAACGCCTCGCAATTGGAAAATATTGCTGTTTTTATTTATTGCGGGCTTATGGCGGCTCTCTCGGATAACTCTCGACCGAGTCGGTATTGTGCGTTTTGCGCCCCAAGCCCATTTGCGCCCGTTGCGAGCATCTGCTTTGCCACGCCCTTGTTGCGGCTCTGATATTGTTTATATTTGCGCAAAGGAATTATCGAACATTGTGCCCTATCGACATTGTTTAATTGTTTGTGTACAAGTTTCATAAACGCTGCGACCGTCCTGACAGATAAATGGATTTGTACGGATGATAAGCGGCGGATGTACAAATATAGCATCTAATGATCATTTAAATTTAGGTCACCACTCAAAGGGTTAATAAAAACATATTTTATTGTTTGGAACCCATAATAAATATATTTTGCAAATAATTGATATATTTTTATTATTTTTAAAAATAAAATGTTATGTATTATTTTATAAATACATTAAAAGTCTTAATTAGCAATTTTTAAACTTATTTAGTCCAAGGACCCCCTCTTGAACAATTTTTTTTTTACAGACCCCTTCCCAACCTTATACATTTTACGTCGTTCTTCCGACTTAATTTTTCAAATAAATAAACATTTCTTGGTCAAATATTGATCAAAATAGATCTAGAGAAATAGAGAAAATAGAAAGGATTTAAGGTGGTGGTTTCCCATTGCTTTCTACGCGTTGTAACGTAAGAATAGGACTATTTGGAAAGGTAGGAGAGAAGAGAATCTATGAGTGAGTAGCGAAATTATCATTATTGTTGCAAATTCAATCGCTCATTCACGGGCGTCCCTGCTCGACAAGTAAATCCAGGAAATCAGGGTAAACTTGGATCGAGACGATCAATCAGAAATATTAATATTATATAATATATCATCATCAACATAGTACAGCCACAAACAGTCCCCTGCAGAACTATGGGTCTCTTCAATATCCATTCACAGGAAGGGGTTACATCCATCACGTCTGTATCATACATTCACCTCCTTGTTTGCTCAATATTGAAGGTAGCATTATCACTGAGTTTCATTTAGAACGCTCACCCAGCGGGTATCCTGAATGAACATATTGACGTACGCTTTCGCGACTGTCTCGATATCAGGAGTTTGGGAGGCTTGTAAAGACTGAGTAGTTTTCTTCTGAAGACAGTAGAAAACTACTCCAGACGACCTTTCCGATTCTACTGGAAAGGGCTTTCCGGAGTGCAAAGAGTCCAGTCCCTCCTTTCCTCGCTAGGGCTTTGCCGGACTAGTGTGAAGACATACGTGATGCTTAAATGCATCTCGGCTTCGCTCCTACGCCAACCGAAGGTGTCTCCCCGTCCTCGTACAATTTACCCGAGCGATTTTGAGACTGAGTGGTTTCTTATTTCAGGTTTACCCTTTTAGTTCGGTGATTTCAAAACGATATAGAAGTTAACGGAAGACAATGCTGTTAACGTTGCAAAGTAAAGTTCTTCTTATGCATCTCCTCAATGCCGTATACTTGGTGTTCTTCTTGTCCTTGTTCTGTACTTAAAACTTCTTGGCTCCGAACTGGTAAGGTTCATCGTGCACCATATTGTTGGGTAGGGTCGACTATGTAAGAGATAGCGAGTGACAAGCAAGTCATGATTTGTTAAAGTAGCAATGAATAGTAGATATACTGAGTATCAGCTTGTTGTTAAAAGAGTATTTATTTAGAGCCGTGGACTGTATAATAATAAAATAAAATAAAGCATATGAAATTGATCTTTAATAAAACTGCACATAAATTTATAAAAAGATTTAATAAAGAGAAGCTAAAATTTCTTTACATATTTAAGCTTTTAAAAGAAGTCCCCATTTTATTTACGATGTATTAGGGAGGAATTATAAAGACTGTATGGTGTGTTCAGATCATGAAGCTGAAAAAGGAAGAAAGCCAACGCTATTTTTTGGTTACACAGGTTTAAGTCATTTGGATCATTGATTTGGATGGCAATAAAAATATAAACTATAGTTTTATCACTAGCAATTATGTAGAGATATTTTAATGATTTAATATGAATATTTTTGCAGTTCAGCAAAACAGAGACTCGCCTGTCCCAAAATCGCATCAACAATGTCCTTTGGACAAAGATCGAGCTGCCCATATACGTGTAATTTTCTTATTCCGCATTCCTCGTTAATTGAAATTTTTTTAAATATTCATACGAATCCATGTTATTTTAATGATTGATTTATTTATTTTTATAGACCCGGACCCAATCCGGAAGTGACAACATTCGTCGGAATGGAAACGCAGGAATTGATAATAACGGGCGACGACGATGGCGTCGTGACCGTTTGGAAATACGATGGAGAATCTTTCGATTTGCATTTTCAGGTCGAAACTGAGTGTGCGTTTAACGTGCCATTTGCAGTCAATGGCTGCACTAAAAGTTAGTGATTAACATTACAATATTGTATTATAAATGATATAAATATTTGTCTCTGAATAGGTTTTCTCTTTGTCTTTATCAAAATTTTTTAATGTCAATATTTAGCCTATTCCGTCTTGTTATGTTAATATTTTTCCTTTTTATAGCTCTGCTTACCCGCTCTCTGGAGGATCATTTCATAGCCACTGATATAGTGACTGGAGAACCGATGAACAAATACATAGTCCCTGAAGAAATCAGGGATTCGTTGACTCCTTTGATCAACGCGTTTTTGGTGATGCCTAACTGTTCGCACATATACGCGTTTGGTATGTCTCACTCGTTGGCGTTCGATAGCAACGGTGGCTTAGATTTTGTCTTTCAAAACTACAATGAGAATACGTTCCGCGCAGCGGCAGTAATTATTGATCAATTTACAATTGCAGTATTTTCAAAATGTAGTCATTACACACAATTATTTCATTTATTTCAGAGCGAAGGCGCTGAATACATTGCCACCGGTAGTACAACGGGTGAGATTTCAATCACGGATCACTGTGTCAACACCCTGATTAACAACTACAAGTTTCACGATGATTACATATTTGATCTGGCTTTTAACAAGACGGATACTTTCATTGTCAACGTGTCCGGAGACGGAAGCATATCCGTGCTTGATCTGTAAGTATTTTAAAATTATTTACTTTCGAATTTCAAAATGTGATTAAATAATGAATGTCAATTTAGACGCATGTCTCGAGGATTGACACTGGTGGAACGAGCTCATGACGATTCGATCCGCTCAATTTCGATCGCGAAGAACGACTGTGAATTTATAAGCAGCAGCACTGATAAAACCGTCAAGTTTTGGGATATCAGGAGCACAAAAGGACCCATTGAAATATTTCCGCATCTCTCGCCGGTAATTTTTTACATACACTAATTTACATAGTCATTTTATAGATTTTCATATTCACAATACAAATATAAAACAGCTTTATATTTAGCTTCTTCTTCTTGTGGTGGCGCCTATATCCTTATGAGAGAACCCCCGCCAACGACAATGCTTGTTGCCATTTTCAAAGTTTTACAAAACTTTCTTCTCAAACCACTTGAGGCGCAACACATCCCGAGCGGTCATGGTCCATGTTTCACCCCCGTACACCACTACCAGCCTAATCAATGTTTTATATCATTTTAGTTTTAGCCGATAGCAATTTGTTTCCCCATATATTCTTCAGGCCATTGCAGCACTGATTGCCGTATTGAATCCTGGAGGTTATTTCATTGTACGTCAAGATCTTCTCCGTGTGGATGGATCCTAGATATTTAAAATCCTGGACCCTTTCAATATTTTTGTTATGGACACTCATGGAGGTTCAACCTCCAGTAATCATTCTCGTTGGAACGTACAATGCTCACCAATCCGGTCATGAACATCCTCGACAGCCTCATTAGTTTACCCGGAATTCCCATCTCCAACATGGTCATCCAAAGTTTTTCCGATTGATGCTGTTGTATGCCTTGCAAAAGTCTACAAATACGTGGTGGAAATCGACACGGTACTCCCAAATTTTTTGAGAGAATAGTTTGATCGTAAATAGTTGGTCCACAGTAGACTGCCTGATCTGAAATCACACTGGTATTCTCCGAGAAGTTCCTCCACGATGGGTGACAGCCGTCCGATGAGAGTCCATGTGAATAATTTATATGCTATATTTAAAAGGGATATGCCCATGTAATTGAAGCACAGCAGCATATTCCCCTTCTTATGGATGAGACATAGTATGGCCGTCTTCCACTCAGAAGGCGTGACCTCTCTCTGCCATATTGCCAGAACCTCATGAGCAGAGGGTGTCCCCCCCATTTCAAGAACTCCGCCGGAATACCGTCTACCCCAAAGTCAGCCTTCACTCAAAGTCAGAGGAGTAATCTCAATATCATTTATGTTGACCTCAAGTGATTCTCCCAGGACCACTGACTCCCCGCCGAGAAGATTTTTAAAATATAAACTACTAAAATATATCTACTTTATGAAGACTATATATAATTTACAGGTTTGGTGCGCAAGATATTCGTGGGATTACAAGAGCTTCATAAGCGTATCCAGCAATGGTCTTGTGAACATTATCCAGAAAAATGGGGCCTAAATATACTAGCTGAAACATCATTACTTTTTTCTTACGATATATACAAGTATTATAATATTATCTTATCAAGGATATTAAACTTGAAAATACTAATCAAAATATTATAACCGATTTTGAGAATACGCTAGGTATTTTTTTCTTCTTACGATGTATACGTATTATTATAACATTATCTTATCAATGATATTAAACTTGAAAAATCCGATTAAAATATTATAACCGATTTTGAGAATACGCTAGGTATTTTCTTCTTCTTACGATGTATACGCATTATTATAACATTATCTTATCAATGATATTAAATTTGAAAAATCCGATTAAAATATTATAACCGATTTTGAGAATACACTAGGTATTCTTTTTTCTTAAAATCTTGGTGTTTTTTATCTTTTTTCTTAAAATCTCGGTGTTTTTTATCTTTTTTCTTAAAATCTTGGTGTTTTTCATCTTTACAAAATATAATAACCACAATTATTCAAGCTTATTAGATTTAAAATATAATCATCCTATGTTAGAACGCATTTAATGTTTTCCATTCCAATGTAGTATTATACAATGATCTAATCAATAAAGTTTTATCTCACAACAATATGTCTGATTGCATATTCCATATTTTTTAAAGAGATTATATTTATATTTTATTTTAGATCCTTCCATTTGATCCTGTTTTCATATCCAAATTATTCATATACTTACTTAGGGTGCCTCCTTCATCCCTATAAGAGTAAGGGTCTTTATAATTTATTCTGTTAGAATTTAAAATATTAATCCTGGTCCATAAATAGACCGAGTTTTGGTATAGTGATTTAGATCCTGGACTCTTCCTATTAAAGGTACAGGTTCAAATGTAGATTGTGGAAAAAATATTCACCGTACCAATAAATTTGGCTGATTTTCTAGATTTGAAAAAATAAATCCCGAAGCGATTAATAAAGTCGTGCAGGAACGCCCGTGAGTGATTGATTTAATTTGCAATAATAAATAAATCATCATTTAAATATGATGATAACTTCATATTGCAATTAAAATACTGGTCCATTAATCTGCTAATCTTCTTCTTATTTCTTTCTTTGAAGTGTTTTTGTTTTTTTAATTACAAATGATAGCTTTCTCCTTTATACATTTTCTGCAAAAATAATTTTTGAAATTCATACAAGATTTAACTATTGTATTATCTTTGCAAAATCGTTTTTGATGTGCCTTTTTCTTCTTGGAGAAATTAATCCTCGGCTAGCGCTTTTACTAAATGTAAGTCTTAAAATAAAGTCAGATTAACTTTCCCACACTCCCGGAAATCCAATTTTTTATTTTAAAAATACTATTATAAATGTATTATATTAAATATTATTTTAATGTATATTATAAAATATTATACAAAGATAGTCCCAATAGTGCCCGATCTGACATATAGATGGCGGTTGTTGTTTTAAAAAAAAAATTGATAGAAAATGTCTGCCTTATAGAAGAAGAAGAAGAAAAAACTAACTAGATTTGTAGCTTAAAACTAAAAAATAGTTAATAAATTAGTAAGATTTATAAGTATATTATTTTTATGGGTAGACTTCCCTTAGGCTCATTTGGCACGAACCACCTATGTAAGTTAGCTTCTGAGGGAACTTCCGTGATCCCCAAAAATGCTGCAAAAATCCATAAAAGAAGACCGAGTGGCCACAAGGTCTGTGTGTCCATCCGGTCCGCTTTTCGGACCGCTGACAATACCAATGAACGCCTCGCGATTGGAAGCCATACCCGAACATGTCTACAGAGCGATTACAAACTATCATTACAAAACGAAGTTGTCTGACGAAGGGTCAGCTCAATGTTTAAGCGATAACGAAGTAAAAAGGGATGAATTTCTATCTTATTCTTATCCGTTACTGTATATTTATTATGGACTTCTTAAGCCATTTGGATTCGTATTTTCAGTCAAAACTATCTTGCGAGAGATGTGGGAGTTAGTTGTTGATAATGAAGATGATTATATTTTATACTGACTTGTGTAAAAAAATTAAAAAAAATTAAGTTAAAAGTATTTTCGAGATATACTAATTATTTAAATCAGTGTTTCTCAACCGGTGATCCACGACCCGGTGCTTGACAGATAAGTGAATAGGGATGTAGACGCGCGGAGAAGAAGACAAAGGCTCGTCTGATAGCCTTGGCCGCGGGAAAACGTGTTCTTCTCGCCGGTCTCGTGATTATGGTATTTCTCTCAGTGTAAATAAAGATCTTGACCAAGAAAACGTATTTCCATGTTCTTCTGACCTTCTTTTTCCACTGCGGACCTCTACACCAGTGTTTCCCAACCTTTTTATATCTGCAGACCTGAAAAAAAAGGGAAAAAATGCACACCGAGATTCATTTAAAAATAAGCTACTTCTTTGGGATTGTCACGTAGAAGATATTGATTCAGAAGCGTTTCCACTTTTGCAAGATTTATTTGCTGCTGATGCTGACAGGAAAGGTGTTTAAATGCAATAAGTCAACACTTGAAGGCATTGGTACTAAAATTTAATTACTATTATCCCGAAAATGAGGATCCTCGTAAAGGAATTCTTTGGATTAATAATCCCCTCATGAAGGACGTCTTCGTCGCGGTTGCATCACGCAGTCCAGTACGAGGGGCGTTTCGAGTCGCAGAGAAGTCTGGAGGCTGGACGCGCTCGTGCGCCTGTAATCTTAGCTTAAGGCCTGATCCACACTATGGTGCCGGTAACGGTTCGATCTCGCTCTCGGTCTCGGTCCGGTCAAATATTCTCATACAAAAAACGGGATTGGAACGATCCTATAGTGTGAATACTCTGATTGTTTCTTGTGTAAGAATATTTGATCGGACCGAGACCGGAGCGAGATCGAACCGTTACTGACACCATAGTGTGGATCAGGCCTAAAGGGCCTCGATAGAGACGTCCGCCTTTCAGTAGCGATGGGGCTCCGCAGCACCGAGGCGGACTCGCAGCATATGCGACAGAAATCCGCATTTTACCTCCGTAAATGAGGTGATTATTTATCTCCGACCGCTCATTCAACGACATCGAAAAGGAGGAATCCTCAAAAAGAGAGGAAAATAAATAAAAATAAATAAATAAACCATTAAAGCATCGAGTGTTTCGTCATTTAGTCTGGATTTGATTTTGGTAGCCAGGCAACATGCTGCTGAAAATGCAAGCTCAGCCTCCACACTTGTTGGAGATATTTAAATGCTAGTTGATGACCGCGTGAGTCCCCATTTTCGTTTCTCATCATCCTTTCTGCTGAGACGCGGACTAAAACTTGCAAAATT
Organism: Stenopsyche tienmushanensis; assembly: GCA_008973525.1. NCBI lineage: Eukaryota > Metazoa > Arthropoda > Insecta > Trichoptera > Stenopsychidae > Stenopsyche > Stenopsyche tienmushanensis. The sequence continues at coordinate 27,163 of WACJ01000411.1, read as the reverse complement.
CCCGATTTCCCGACAAATTATTTATTTCCATCGCTGCAGATGAATGCTTATATACTGTAACACTTTTATGTGATTCGTGATTATATTACGGAGGAATACAAAAATTCTAAAGCCGGTATCTATTATATTTCATATCGATATTCCCATTATTAGAGTCGATGTGTAGTAAATACATCACCGGTAGGGAAAGGTTAATATAACAATTTGAAAAACATATATATGTACTGTATATATTTATACATAGATTAGAGAGTTGCTGCCCCTGGGCGTCGTCTAAGGTTGCCAATTAGTAGTTACGCCACTGTTTCCAAGCGTTCAGATTTATCTCGATTTAGTAGCTTTCAACGTGGTTCCCTGACTCCCTATTCACGAGACAGAGGTTTCCAGACGAAGTTTGCACGCCAACAATTAACACGACCAGTCCGTCACGTTTAGTGGTCCGCAAAATAATTTTTTTTTTTACCGGTCCGCAGGTGTAAAAAGTTTGGGGAACACTGATTTAAACTTCATTCCAAAGTAATGATATTTTTGGAAGCGTTTTTCGTCTTAACATTTTCGATTCCTAATTATTCGGAGACGATCCTGATCGATGATCTAAGCTGGACGTGTTGAATTAAAATGTTGGGGTAGCAACCCGGAAGGAAGAGCTTTCATGTAACAGGTTCGGAAGATAAGTTTAAAGAGTTTATTTGCGTAGAGTGTTCTAAAAGAGGATAGTCCACGTGACTAGGGACTCCCGGGAACCAGCAGTGCGTCGCGAGCGCCGTTGCAGACAGGTGGCTTGCGTCTGAGCTCTCGAAGCACGTGCGCGCTTTTCACGTGCAACGCGCGCGTGCAGCTACTCCTCGCTTTTACTTCTGTTCTGTGCATCCAACCCCACATCCCGGGGAACGATGAATTTGTCGTCCAGCTGAGGACGAATCGCCGACATGTCTCACCGCAACTATGTGAGTATACACTGTACATTAGCGCGTCTAGATGATGACGGAAATCAAATAGAAATAGCACTGTATAGATTAACTTACTTGTATTTCATGATTTGGGATATGTGCGCGAGACGGTTGCCAAGAATTGAAATTATATACCGGCGAAGAAACCGACCGATTATGTGATTTGCTCCAGGAGTAAATCAAAGCACGAAAGCTATATTTCATGAAGAATTGACTTTGTGTTATTGAAAGCATTTGGCTTTTTGGAAGCCCATGGCGTTAAATGTTCTTCTCGAGATCCCAAACATTACGTTTATACATTGAAATTTTTCTATATTTCTTGAGATATCTATAAGCAACGAATTTAAGGGACCCAAGTCGGAAATTTAATTTGGCGATCCCTTATCTTTAAGATTTAAATATTTAACAATACAAATATATAATAAAAGTGTACGAATTTAATATTCTTATTGCCACTTATATAATACGAAAAAATATATATATCAGATCAGAATTATACATACAGCTTGTTTAGAAAAAGCTATGATCGCTTATTCAGCATTACTTTCCTTTATATAACCAACTTATCTTCTCTGTGAATCATTATTATATGTTTTATACTAGGTTTTATCGACATGTCGTAATTTAATGGCTCGATTAATTTAATTTAACATCAAATCCGTTTTCATAATATGGCACTGACTTTCATAAATGTTTCATAGCGATAGCTGTTTTCGATGGTTTCAGAGAGTTTAGACATATTTTAATAATATTCAATTGTAAATCGCTTTGAATTTCATAAAAAAGCTTTTTTTACTGTGTCGAATATGCTAAATTTCGTGTTTATTTATCTTGATTTTCAAAACAACCGAGCAAGGGTTTGAGAAATCTTGTTATACGAGGCAGAAATTACAACGACAATAAGATTGTGAAAATGGACCCGGGATGATAAGAGCGATACACATGGATTGATTACTAAAACTTTAACGTATACGGTAGGATTATCGCGTATTTGCGAGCGAATTCCAGTGATTCAGAAAGAGCACTCTTATAAATTGAGCTCGAAATTGTGGTCGACATCGAGCAACGAAAGTGTTAAACTGATTGTCCATAGGCCTTCCGCACCGCTGCTATATTTGCTTGTCCGCAACTTATCATCCGTACAAATCCACTTATTTGTCAAGACCACAGTATCTCGGAAGATATTTAGACAGTTGTCATCTGGAAGACACTAAAGAAAGACGTTCGTAATGTTGACATTTGCAAGTCGTTATAGAAATACGTAACAATGAGACCCTGGACTCGCTTTTCGGAGACACATATCTGATGGATGCAGCGACGAACGAGCTAAATAAATAAACACTGTCGATAGCACAAAATAATTTCTTCAAGTAAATATAAACATTCACATATCATTATTAATCAATGAATTTGTGTTAACGATCTATACAATCGTGCGATGTACGCAGAAAGCTCTCCGTCTCTGTCTCTAATGCACCGTTACCGAACTGTGCTACCTTGTATCCGTCTCTGTCTCTATCCGAGCCTTTTCTGAATTACTAAAATTCGCTCGCAAATACGCGATCATCCTATCATACATGATTTGGATTATCTGTGTTTCCAGTTATTCGCGTTTGTCCTCCCTGGCAGCCCCCCATCCCGGATAATCGAGAGTCTATTGTAATCTGATCGATATGTAATAATACTATTAATGTACCAAACTTTCGAAGTTGATGGCTAAGCACTCCAAACTATGAACTGAAGGTGATTTCATCAAGGAATGACTAATTAGAGCTGCACAAATTCTTTATCCGGAAAATTTGAAGCATTTTCAAGCAATCGCTTTGTCTCGAAATACTGTTCCAGAACGAATTACTGATTTAGCTGCCAATTTAAATAATCAGATCAAAGCAAAATCATCCAGTTTTCAAGGATTTTCTAATGTGACGAGAGTATGGACATCGGGGGCGTAGCTCAATCAGCTGTTTTTCTTCGTGTTTGCAACACGAGTTACAACATTTTTGAAGAATTGTTGGAACTGGTACCGATGCGCATTACTACTACGGGACAATATCTGATTGTACTTATGAACCTTCGTAGCCAGGGCTGTAAAAAGGACGTGGCAAAGCAGGCGCCTGCCACGGGTGCAACTGGGCTTGGGGCGCAAAACGCAGAATACCGACCCGGTTGAGAGTTGCACATGGTTTTTATTTAACTCGACCATTCTACTTTACATGGATCAACATTGATTGACTCTGTCCGTTTTTATATTTTTCGTCTGCCCGATCGCTAAGCGCTCGTTCGTCATGTCAGCGGTTCGAAAAGCGGACCGATTGGACACACAGACTTTGTGGCCACTTCGTTCTCGTTTTGGGCTAGTATTTTAATTTTAAATTACAAAATCTTGCCACGGGCGCTTCATACCTTCGTTAGGCCTCTAATTATTATTTTAATTAGGATCTGTAGTGGGCACCTCTGTCGTGTAAATTTATTCTTTTGGCGGTCCTATTCCGTAGCTTTAATATTGAGTCATTTTTGGTGTTTCTATTGAAAGAATTATTCGAAAAAGGCAAAAATAATGTCCAAATAGGAAAGATAAAAATGCTGGATAAGTGGGTGCCACCCATATATTCCATTTAATTAACATTTAATGAACCGTTTACGCTTTAATAAGCACTTTGAAATACGATATATACTCGGTTCTTGCTCAAACGTTTAAAAATTGTTATATTTGAAAATATTTATAATTTTCTATTATACAATGCACTAACTTGAAAGAAAAAACTTTGTACATACGTTCCAAATTTCATACATTTTCTTCTATTTATTTTACAAGCGGAATGAGATATCACAGTATAAATAATACAGTGCAAAAAAGTGTTAATAAACAGTTTGAACTGGTCCATCAATATATGCTTTGGTGTGTCTACCAGTTTAAGAAATCTACAAACATTTCAATTAAATGATTTATTTTGGCAGTGTATGAAATATTGCATGGTCGATAATGTGTTTTGGCAAACATTTTAACACACACAGTGCGATTTAAATTCGTGGATTCATATTGCAGATAGGGAATCCAATCCCGAGCCAAAATTTCGATCCCGGGATTTCGGGATTGCATTAGATCATCCCGGGATTGCGGGACTGGGATTTACAATAGTTTAAGAAAGAATTTTATTTATTTAAGAAAAGATAAAAATACAATTCAAAAATAGATAAATAAAACACTAAACAATTCAAATATTATTTTGAAAATATGCCCGAAGTAACATTAAAGCATCGAAATTATATTACGGAGGAATACAAAAATTCTGAAGCCCGTATCTATTATATTTCACATCGATATTCCCATTATTAGAGTCAAGGTGTAGTAAATACATCACCGGTGGGGAAAGGTTATTATAACAATTTGAAAAACATATATGTACTGTATATATATGTATACATAGATTAGACAGTTACTGCCCCTAGGCATCGCCTAAGCTCACCAATTAGTAGTTACGCCACTGTTTCCAATTTTTTCCAAGTTTCGGCGGGAATGTCTCAATGTCTCGTCTTCATCGTACTGGTGAGGTGTACGATTTCTGTCGGATAAAAATTTCAATTCCGAATGTTTCGGGATTACGTTTATTAATGAGTACCTAAAACTGTCCGGGATCCCGGGATTGGATTCCCTAATTGCAGATATGGTTAGCCCCTTTATGAAAATTATCGTATTTATCATCGTTTTCTAACGATCCATCATCAGTATTGAATCAAAACCAAACTAGTCTTGATATGGATCATGGGAAAACGTCTTTTATGTTATTATATGGAAAAAAAACCACGTATTTCAATTTCTCATTAGATTCGAAGACGAGCTCAAGATCAGACGTACTCCCGCTATTGTTAATTCAATTGTTCTGTCGTTTATTGTTGTTAATTGTGAAAGTGTTCACATACTTAGAAAGCAACTATATCGAACATCGAGACACTTCGATTATGCATTTCTTCGCTGTGCATTGAGATTGAGAACAAGGATAATGTTTTGTCTAAAGGCATCGAAGATACAGTTTACTTATCGTTATTATTTGGACAAACAAGTGTTAAAATTCGTGATGGTGATCTTATAAATCAGTACGTAACTATTAGGTGAGTTAAAAATATTTTTATTAATCGATTTTTTAGCGTTTTTCGTATTTTTTTGAACAGAAGGAATAATTATAATTTGTTGAAACTTAGATAATATTTTATTAATATTTTGAAATATATTTATTATTTTTTTATGAGTAATTTTCGCGGGAAATAGTTGAGTTTTTATCAAATCACAATTTTTAATTGAAATCAATATAACATTTGGATTTTATTAAAAATATAATTTGTAAATATATGAACCAAGTTTTGAATGAAAAAAACATTTTTTAACAACGATTTTTTGACCATTTTTGCACCTTTCTTACAATAAAAAACATATTTTAAACAATAATATTTTCGCGGAATTTAATTAATATTAATTGAAATCAAATAATAAATCTATATGTAAATTTTTAAAACAATTGGTTAATAACTTTTGAGTTAGAGAGCGCCAAAATTGAAAAAAGGGATTTCGAGAAAAACGCGTTTGAAAAGATAATTACGGAAAACGAGAAATTTAAAGCAATGTTAATTAGTATAAACCACAAGTGCTTTAGTTTTATTATAGGAGATGTTCCTAAAAATATTTTAAGCGAAATTATCGTTATATTGCACTCATATATAAGTATGCAAAATTAACGTTGCTCGAAGTTAGCTCGAAGTTGCTCGTAGTCAAATTTAGCTCGATAGCTTGTCGTATGTGGTTGAATTTTCGAAGCAAAAATGTCAAAATATCTTAATAAACGAAAGCTAGAGAAGTCCGAGGAATTTAAAAAAAAGACATTATCATGGGAACCCGACTGGAGTTAAAAGCTGTTACAAATGGCAGAAAACTATTACTTTAAAACATATCCAAAGCTTGAATATCTGACTCCATTTCTTGGCCAAGAGATAAACAGCATTTCTTACCAATTTATAAAGATGGTTCAGGGATGAATTACTTCAAAGATGCTTAGGTTTCGATCGTTACCTTCATTTCATCAAAACATGGTGTTTGTATACAATTATTTTGTATTTATTTTTGTTTCCATAGTTTTTCAGACAAACATCTGCGTTCCTTATGCAGTTAAACTATTCGAGCGATCTTTGATTCCCTAATTTTCCCGATTTAACCGTCTTGTCTGCGTTTTGGATCGTGTCTTTAATTAGATCTGAGCTTGAAACTAATTTTAGATTGGCTTTTAGCAAAAATCAAACGGGTTGATCGACATCGTTGCTGTATCCAAATTCCACGTGTTTAAAACAGACATAATATTTTTATGCATCATAATGTTGTGGTATGTTTTTTACATATGCTCAAATTTTAAATATTGCGATCGAAAGACAGGCTCCAAATCTTGCAGCGATTGTTTTAGAGGGATTTAATGATAAATATTGAGATTCGAATGAAAGCTATTCTAGCTTAGGATTTGAAACCTCAAAGCATACATCTAATTTTATGTAGTATTTGGGATTTTTTAGAATATTACTAGTTATAATAATGGCCAATGATACGACATATGTGCCAATGGTTGTTGTTCAACGACACATTTATTGTTACACATCTTATTTTGCAAAGTACTTAATTGGAGATGAAAGTAGTCGGGATATTGAAAATCCGGATAATTGAAAATAATCATATTTGACAGGGAAAATATTATTCTCGGATAGGATATTATTCAGGGAATTCTTCGGATAACTTCGTTTTGTAATGAAAGTTCGTAATCGATCTGTAGACATGTTCTGATATGGCATTTAATCGCGAGGTGCTCGTCATGTCAGTGGTCCGAAAAGCAGACCAGTTGGACCCACAGACCTTTACAAATAGATGTTGTTAACGCGTTGCCTTAACAATTCTTAAAAATGTTTTTTTATTTTACTCATTTATAGAATTATTTAAAAAAAAACATATAGTATTACTTAATTGTTTTAAATTTTCCCTAGATTTCAACCCCCTCGCTTTTCAAATCCAACGGCACTCAGTCGCCAGACTGTCATAATGATAATCCGGGAACACAACTATTCACATGTGTTAGATGACTTTTAATTTATGCTGCCAGCTCTTGATATATTATATTAGTATTTGAATTTTTAGCTTTTGTCTTTCAAATAATGCAACGAGATGACCCCCAAATATGCATCTTACGATATAAATAAACCTTTCAAGATGCAAGATTAAGTTTACAAACAGATCCATAACTCATTGCCAATGAAAGTTAAACGATGCAAACCACGCACTCTGTTTACACAGGACATATCGGGACTGTAACAAATCTGTTTCACAGAATTTGTTTATAAAGAAATTTCATCGAGTGTAGACAATAAATACTTCATAAACAAGGACGCTCAGCCGTAAAATGCACGATAATGACACAGACGTTGTCTAAAATTCTGCAAGATTTCAGTGATCAAAGATTTTCACCACATCGCTAAAATAAATGCTCTTCTCCATGCATATTACAGAGTTGGTTGGTGGAGTTGCAAAATTATCCAGGAATGCTTCGCCAGCAAGGACTCGTTCGATCCTCGTCAAGCTATAAGTCCGTGAATCATTGTTCTATATTAAAACAGTTCCAAGAAACCTTTCTCACGTGAATTCCATACAAAAAATTGGGTCAACAGCAATTCTGCATTCGATGCACTCCGCTAATGATTTCCTAGTATTTTTTCCGCTTTTCATCTTTGTTGACTTTAAAACGGTTCTCATATCCGGTTCAACCATGTAAATGATTCATACACTGTGATAAAATTGCAACCTGGAGAGAATATCTATTAATTTTCATGCCAAATTGAGCTTATACTATTTTTTTTATCACCAAAAAATTAATATTTGGACTATAATTATCATTATTGGTAATGTAGCGTGGGTGATCTACCATCCCCATGTAATAGCGCTGTTAACAGCGACATCTTCCATCTCTCTTCAGGTGCAATGTGTTATTTTATCAGCGCCATCTCTTGTGGCCCTGCGGAGACATTGCACCTGCATACAGACTGATCGCTTCTTGCGCATGCACCGTTGCCGGTTGGGTAGTGACGCGCAGGAGGCGGGAGTCGGGGGAGTCGACGATTAGCCTTGGCTGCGGGAGGTCGTCCCTCCTGCAGCCAGATCTTTCTCTTTCGTGTGGAATAAATGGTTCGCATAATAGATTCGCACTCAACTAGAGGGTCCCAAATAATCGTAAATTCAATTATTCGAATATTTTATATACAGGATGCTTGTCGTATCAATCCACACGACAATTTTTTGGGGGGTTAGGGGTGTCTAGAAATGTTTTTTGTATTTTGCAATGTATTTTTGATTTAAATAAGATGATGAAGATGATAATAAGATCCTTCAATTATGATTTATTTTGTGGGCACCACTCTCGTGTAAATTCGTTTTTTGGCGGCCTTATTCCATGGCTCGCACTGTCTCAGACCCGACACCAGTGAATTTATTTGTTTAGTTTCTTTTTTTCTCGTAAAGGAGCCTGTGCCTCCTATTTCAATTGGTTAATGATCGACTGTGATTGAGAAAGGTCAAGCTCAAGTATTTGAAATTGACAAAGATAATATATTATTCAATTGTCTTTTAATATTGAGTCATTTTTGTTATTTTTATTGTTTAACCTGTTAAGCGGGGAAGCTCATTTTCAATAACGCAACATACAGTGAGCGCGCACATTTTCGTTACGACGTATATATACGTCCCGCCCACCTGGCGTGAGTTGATATATTTAATTTTTTTAACCATGCATGTATAAAATGTATTAAAAAAAACAATGAAACATTTATTTTTTTATTTATTTAGACACAAAAGCATATAGAGGTGTTAACAAATACAAAACAATAAACAAAAGCACACAAAGAAAATGGAAACATAGAGTTTAAAAAAATAAAATATATCCATACATAAATTCAAAACTCAACTTCTGTGTGATATATTTTAAAACAGTTGTTGATACGTAGTGCTACCTCACAATCCGGACACCAGTATGTAGATTATTTTCCTTTTTTGTAATAAACTCGACATTTCCTGGCTTTAGATCCCTGTCATTTGTTCTTTGAAAATGCCTTTCAACTAAGCGTGAAGGCTTAGGTTTAATGCTATTTTTTGATGGCATAGGTTAGCTTTTTACTATGCTGTCTGAACTGAGCATCAATACGTCTTTTTTGTTCTTCCATTTTTAAACTATAAGTTTGCCTTCGAGTCTTATCTTATTTTATTAGTAAATGCACGTCCACCCCAACATAATAGCGAAATGCAACCAATCTGCTACCTATCTTAAATCCATGTCAAAACATGTATTGATAACTCACACATTTGTTAAACAACAGCAAAAAGTCCCGTCTGTTTTAGGGCAACATATATTTCGAGGACGTATATATACGTCCTAACCAATTTCGATGCAATATACGTTGGACGTATATATACGTCATGCCCACTTAACAGGTTAATGAAATGGTTTTAATCAAAAAAATCAGCTAGCTTTTGACGTATATGAAAATTATAACTTTTAACTAGGACAATAAATATATCAAAATGATATAGATATTTTCAACTGTGACACAGCATCCGAGTTACGATAGCTGCTTTTGCAAATTTTGCCATGCACTATATCAACCTTGATCTATTCTTCTTCCATGCTTCGCATCAATTTAGTCTTTCGTAATGAAGATGTTTCACAGCGTCCGCATATTGCATTAATAGATACTTATGCCTAAAAATAATATCCAAAACGGATGTTCTCCCCTTTTATGACTCGAATAACTATGTTTGTTTACTAAAAAATAAAAAAACAAAGCTGTGAAACACAGACAACTTTAATGCTCAACGGTTCATGTCCGGTTGAATCCAAACCAACTGACAAAGTGAACACAAAAGGACGAAGAAGAGAGCGTGCTCGACAGGAGACAGATTTAAACGACCTGTGACGAGTTTTATGCGTTTGCGACACTGTGAGAAATTGGATGCTACTATAAATGCAAGTGCAATATCCGGTCATCAAATTAACTACCTCTACCTATATTCAATATAAAACTATTGGTTTGTTCATGAAATGAAACCTTATTTCTGGATTTTGAACGTTCCATTCATGTTTTGAGAGGTTCTTTTGCTAGAAACTTAGATCTCAGTCTTTGCCACTCACCGTATCCGGGAGACTATTGTCTCACTTTACGAAAAACTAATAGCGATCGCGGGAAATTGTGATCCTCATCACAATCCTGTTTATTTCAATATATGCGCATTTCTGGACGATATCTTTGAAATATTTTTGAAATCGAACAGCCATCAACATGAACCAAAAACCAACAAACATCTCTATCGAATATCAAAACGCTTTGGCAAAAATAAAATATAATAAATGTGATAAGTTCATGTGTAAAATAAACCAATTTTTTCTTAATATGAAAACGAAAGAAACTTATGGGACACCCTAACATAAAAAATATATAATCTAGTTCGAGTACATCAAGTATACAAGAAATGAGGAAAAATAAATGTGTTGACACTTCGGAATATATGGAGACCGGTTGCGGTCCAGACACATAGTCACTGGCGACAGGCAAGAAGGTGGTCCCGTAGATTCCCGGGCGTTTGCCGGTCCGTTCCTTATCGGACCTGGTGAGATGTGGAGGACGGAATTCTCAAGGAGTAAATGAAACGAGACAATGGAGTTCTGAAATTTTATTATTTGAGGCCACGCGTCGCGGAGCCACAAGGCAGCGTTTACCAAATATGCGCGCGCTCGCTCTCTCCTTGCAGACGGGTTCCTGCTCCTCCTCGTGAGCAGAGCTCAACCGCCGCGTTGCGCGCGCACCCTTTCTTCCCCCTCCCCGCTGTCCACGCTTCAAGTATTTAAAGTTTGGTTGTACTATAGTCCTTGTCTCAACGGCAAAAAGCTAAGCTGGGAAAAAACTTAAACTTCCACAAAAACATACAAAACACAATACATTAAACATTGGCAGCCAAAGCATCGCCAAACACATTCCACAAACTACAAGCACAAGAAAACAAAATCATAAGACAAATAACAAACGCACCATACTATGTCAGAAACGCAGACCTACACAAAGACCTATAAATCAACACACTACACGAACAAATCATAAAACTCCCCACATACTACTTCAGACGCCAGGATCACAACCCTCCCCTCGTTTTCCACATCATACCAAACTACAACCCCAAAAAAAGACTTCACCAACATCGAATAATAATAGAATCCGACACCAGAAAAAATATCCATACGATCACCAAAAATATCCAACACGACAAAAAGCACACACAAAATAGCCGCATCACGGAGTAAAGGGATTTAATCCCAGCTCCAAATTGCCATCCACACGAAATACGAAAATAGCCCTTAAAAATGAAATATGTCCACGGCTCCTGTTTGTAGTGTGTTTTGCAGTTCAATCAAACATTTCAAACTTGTTTGCCATTTGCATTCGAAACAGCGATCTCAAAGATAAGCTTCAATCAAGAAGATAAGATCAAAAAAATATTCCATAAACAACCATTTTTATTTCATTATTAATGATCTGAAAAATAAATCGATGGTCTTCTTTTTCTTGGCCAATATCTTTATTTACACTGAGAGAAGTACCATAATCACGAGACCTGTGAAACCGGCGAGAAGAACACGTTTTCCCGCGGTCAAGGCTATCGGACAAGCATTTGTCTTCTTCCCCGCGTGTCTATGTATGTTTTTAACCCTTTGAGTTAATTTGAGCTAATTTAAAATCATCATGAACTTAGATGCTATATTTGTATATCCGTACAAATCCACTTATCTATCAGGACCGCCGCAGCGCGTATGAAGCTTGTACATAAATAAATAAACATCATTAGTCGATAAATTTGGGTTGACGATCTATACAATCGTACGATGTACGCAAGATACTCTCTCAACGCTGTAAGAATGCTTCTCTCTGAATGACTAGAATTTGGACACAATTCTGTGTATTACCTCTCTAAGGGGTTAAAAATGTGGTTGCCAACCACACCTCATGTAGATTTGAACCTAAGATAATTGAGTTACGAATCCAGAACACTTCATATATCATCCAGAATACTTCATCTAAATTCTTCGAATTTTCTTTGTTCAGCTCCGGCATGGTTGCCCTTTCAGTCTTCAGATTCAATATCTGGATATTGCGAGCACTTTATTTTTCATCGTAAATTAAATTGCTAGTAAGCCGCCAAATCTATCTTGCAAAAAATATACCAAGATGACGCGGCAAGAATCATGATATAGAATCTAAAGATGTCACCTTTGAAAAATTTGTTCCGTCGCCAATTATATGCTTTTTTATGATAAAATATTTATATTCTTAGAAATTTTCTGGATGAAAAATGTAATTCGGATCTCGTCTGCGATTAATGCGAATTATTATCCAGCCAAAACTGATCAATTTCGATCGTCATTATCTTTCCGGTTGGACTTACATCAGTCGTAATTTCAGAATCGATTCGGATTGCTTTTATGAGTTGCTTATGATTTCAGAGGCATTGTTTATTTCTTGGAAATTTTACGAGGATTACATCAGACTTCATTGCGTCGATTTTTCGCTCCACTTGCTCTTTCAGAAATTTGCATGCCCGAATTTTTCGCATATGTTTTTATGGCCATTGCGTCAAAGCATCCAGTATAAACATCGACTCAAAGGGTCCATCGAAAGAAGCAATGCTCAGAATGCTCTATGATCGTGCATTTAAAATTAAAACCATGATACAGAAGTCCGGCAAAAATGTTTTCAGCATTTTATTAGCTCGCTCGACACGCATCCAATTTAGAATTCATGTTGCTTTATTGTTGATAAATTCCATATGAATTGCATTGAACTTGAAAGCTTTCAGATGTAGGACTATGTCAGATTTTGTGTCGATATTTACGCCAGATATTCTCTCGACGTCACTTCAGGATGTCTATAGAGCCGATTTTCAATATCTTTGAATTCTATAAAATATCTTCAGCTGAAAGATAATTTATGAGCAGTTTGTTGACATTAAATAACCTAATGTGACGGAAGATAGCGAACCACGCTATGCTGAATTGGCAAAGTAACAAAAGACACAAAATACTCGCTTTGCTCCGAAACTTGGTCACCTAAATATCAATTTTAATTTAAATATAATAAAATCTGCTGCTCCAGATATTGTTGAAAATTAAATTATAAATGTCATTTATCAGCCAATAATTGTATGATAAATTTTATCTTACACTCATAAAAGTTTGCGCTTAAAATTTCAAACTTCAACCCTTTGAGTAGTGAGCTAATTTTAAATCTTCACAATCTTAGATGCTATATTTGCTTGGCCGCCATTTATCATCCGTACAAATCCACTTATTTGTCAGGATCGCAGCAGCGCGTATAAAGCTTATATTTAACACTCTCGTCGCCCAACGTGAATTGGTGTTGTTTATCACGGGGCCCAAATTCGATAGACAGAAGGAACAGCGATGCGATATTATAACGCACGGGATAAACACAGACGACACGTTGCGCATCTTTTCTTATATGTTGTTTTATCTTAGATCGATAAGCTTTACTTTGTCATTAGTCAAATTAACCGAAACAAGGTAAAGATAAACAAATGCGAACAGACAAAGGTAGGAAGGCAAGTTTCAAAGTCGATCTCGAAAGATATTTAGACAGTTGTCATCTGGACGATATTATAGAAAGACGTTCGTAAAATAAGCAACGATGAGATGCTGAAATCGCTTTTCGGAGACTAGGACTTTGGAATTCGGAGACGCGCATATCTGGTGGATGTAGTGACTAACGAGTTAAATAAATAGCACAAAATACACTTTAAATCGATTCATTATATCATTCGCAGATCATTATTAGCCGATGAATTTGGATCAACGATCTATACCAGCGGTATAAACTGGGGTCCGCGAATTTTAAAAAAAACATGTGCCTATATTTGAACAAGATATTTTCGTGGAACTATTTGCAGAGAGCATTGTAAGAAGATCTACTTTGACCAATAATTGAACAAGGGTTAGGATGGGGTCCATTAAAAAAATTGATTCAAGGGTCCGCGAAAAAATATTTGCTCAAGAGTGGGTCCGCGACAGAAATTTTACTCAAGAGGGGGTCCGGGAACTACATAAGTTTAAGAAGCGCTGATCAATACAATCGTGCAATGTACGCAGGAAACTCTCCGTCTCTGTCTCCCATACACTTTCTTCCATATTTTTCCGTCTCTGTCACTCTCCAAGCTCAACATACAAAAGTGCTCTTTCTGAAACACTGGAATTCGTTCGCACATACGTTTTCATTTCGGTTTTTATTCCAGTTCAGTTTCAAATATTTAAATCGGTTCAGTTACGTTTTTCGGTCCGCGAAAAATAACAGGTTTTTCGGTTTTCGATTCAGCTCCAGGTGGTTCGTTTTTTAATCATGTAAAACTTATATTCAAGCATAATTTTGAACATCTTCCAAACCAGTATTTTCGAATCGGTTTCCGTTCCAGAAAATAACGGTTTTTTCGGTTATCGGTTTTCAATTTTGGTTCGAAGCCCAGATCACCTGCTCACATGCTCAGATGATATTAAAATAAAAAATATTATGCGTGGAAATCACTGCATTTAATACGTTCGTCGCCCAGCGTGAATCGGTGCAAAAATGGTCGCAAGATATTGTCCTATTCGTCCAAAATCACTTCATATGTGTTTGAATTGTTTTAATGAATTGGTGGTAACGTAATATAAAGTTATATTTCACTCTAAACATAATTTTATGCATAGTAAATGCATATTTTGGTTATTTTAATTTTGTCTTTATGTTATATATAAACATACAAAACGTCCACTGTATACGGTGAACGGGGCGAGGAACGAGTTAAATCTTTTTTCTATATGACACTTTAACACTCTAAATACCGCGCCTACAGATATTTACGATTCACTACTTCAGCTTTATATACACAAAAAAAAAACAACAACAACAACTTTTACTCAAACGTATTCAACGATGCCATCTTTAAATAAAATATTATTTAAACAAACTTTTTCGATTTATACTAAAGCCTTGAAACTTGCCAAAATAAATGTGTATCCCAGGTTGATTGTGCTTTCATTGTTTTACCTGGTTTTCTATTTCAAATAAAATACACCGTTAATAAGGTCAGTAGCGTTTTGTTCATGTGACATACGTCGTATGTGCAGAAGCAAGAGAATGTGTATTCTTTTTAAAATTACTCCAGAATTCAAGAGTGGGTCACAACGCGTATGTACCAGATACATTTTTAGATATTGTAATTTAAAAATAGAACCCAATTCTGTGTCTATTCTATGTGTAAAACGCGGCCCTGTCCACCGAGACAAAACGCTTATATTTCTTCCTATTCAAATAACACCAAACAATAAACATTTATGTCATTAGGGCCAGGAATAAACTTTAAAAAATAAATACTACGTTGATTCGGAATATTTAAAAATAAAATAAGGATAAGTAGAAAAATGGTAATATAATTGCTATCTGACGTTTGAGTTTCCTCGAAGGGAAAGCTCGATACGAAAAGAAAAGTTAATCTTTAAAAAAAATATATTAAATCCTATTATTGCCAATGATTGTCTCCCATCGTTCTGTTAACTTTTTAATCCCATTAGATATAAAACATTCGGGTTTCGATGCAAATAACGTGTCTAGTGCAGTTTTTATCTCATCTATGGATGTTTTTAAACATCCCAATTGAGCTCCTTTAATTTATGCTGTGTCATTATCGTGATGGAAGATAACGTCCACGTCGTGCTTGGAAACCATTCCAATGTGATTCAGATGCCTCACCATCGTAGATTGATCGATATCCATCTTCATTGCGATGTCCCTGGTAGTCCGGGTGGGTGTTAAACTCCACGATGCCTACCCATAAAACCCCAGGGGGGAGCCAACCCTACGCCCGTAGGCAACGGTTGAGTCCCTGGGGTAATGATGTGGAGTAGAGGTGTGCGAAAGTAGCCTCGTCGGTTTGCTCATCAAACGCTGCTGGGTTAACACAGCTAACATGGGTTAGGTGCGCAGGTCACCCATAAAGGGATGTGTGGAACAGCCGATTACAGCAGTTAGTGGAGACTGTGTCAAAGGCTCACCACTGTCCTCAACAGCCTAGGCAAACAGGGAAGAACGGTTTTAGGCTGTTCGAACGGTGATTCGTCTCCGTGGCTAGGTATTAAGAATGACCGAACCGATACGAGTAACATGGGGAAGAGATAACCCCTGCAGTCCATCATCTGCTGCAAGTCCCCTTCAAACTGAGGTTGGACTCGTGGTGGCAGTAAACCCGCGGAAGTAAATCCCTTGAATTTAGCTTAACCTTAATCCTTCCTCAGGATCAGCGGGAGACACTCTTTGTGTGGCAAGTCCGGGGTAACCCGGAACAGACCATACAGTAGCGCAGGAAATGGATTCGATTGATATTGAACCCCCAATCCAATCAGTCGCTGTCTGATGTCTGTCGTCTTGTTCCTGATATTTTGACAGGGATCAGCTTCAAGAATGGCTTTTAGTACATGATTCGAATATCGATAATACCTCTGCATCACATGTGTTTTTAGTTGTCACTATTGTGTTATGGTCTTTATGTAATTCAAAAAGCAAACAGTGTCAAATATGCAATTTTTTCTCTGACATTTTAAAAATTCACAACAATAAAAAATATTGAAAGAAACCCTCGTTTATATAATACAAATGAAACATTAAGCACAAATGTTAACACAGTTTATTAAAAATAATATATCATAGTCTATGGGTGAAATACGACGTTTCTTATGCATCAACCTAATATATCATGACACATGCTACTATGCGATTCAAGATTGATTGTATAAAAAATACATATAATTCATAATTTTTTGGTTCTTGAACATTTTCAGTTGCAAGCGTTGATAGACGCACGCGGCCTGTAGGGGCGGGTTATTAGTCGCGTCTATAGACGCTCATCATTGGTAACCGGTTTATTATTTTATCAATATTTCATAATGTCCTAACAACTAACTATATTTGCCTATTAATGTGTTGCAAAAATAAAACGATAGGCTTACCGTGTAATCCTACCAGTTTATTTTTATTTTTTTTTTTTTTGCGGTGGCTTTTAGCGATCCCTTTTATGGAATCATTACCAACCATTTTGACATGGTTTTTCGTGGCATATATATGTTTTTAAAAATGTGGTTGCCAGCCACATCTCCTGTGGGATTCGAACCCGAGATGATCGAGTTATGAGTCCAACCGCTTAACGCAGGACTACCTACAGGAACTACCTTCAGTTTATTTCTGAAGGAGTTAATTTTGCAAAGGAGTGATAATATTCAGCTAATGATACCTCTCCAGAACAATCAAGGAGGAATAACAAAATTGGTCAACGATAAGAATGATGCGAGTGTCTTAATTATCAAAACAAACGCTTGCTCTCAAGACAACACGAACGAAAATAGTTTTATCTTTGTTGAAAGGCTTATCCGAAGATAGCAATTTCAGTTAAATATACCTAAATTTTATGACGGTTAAAAGATTCTTTAGAATACGTTTTTTTGTTATTCTCAATATAAAAAAATATATTGAGAATATTTAGACGTGTAAGGGTACCATAACCCTTTTTTACGCCAATGAATCACACGGATAAAGGCGCACAGGGACGTCTCCCGCATCTACCGATAGTACCTGAAAGACGCCCACGTGCGTAACCCGACGCTAATGTGTTAAGTTGATTGAGGAAAAGTTGAAATATTTTCGACCGTACTGTTGATTAATAATCCGCAGCGAAGATGTTAATCTATTTTTATAATATTTTATATAACCAAAATAGATATGAAGTAGTCAATGAACTGTTAGCATGTCGTTGAACGCTTCATTATATTATATAGAATCAAACTCGAATCGATTCATCAAGAAATGCTTTTGAAGAAAAAATCGTCACACAAAAATAATCACTGCTTCGTTGGTGATATGATTGTATGAACTTTTTACATTTTTTCAAAATAGTAAACACAATCATCCTTGTTCCTAATGATATATGGCACTCAGAAGCTCTAGTCATAACATATTAATAGCAAGTGTAATTAGCGTGACGATTTGCAAGAAAGCATCGAAGAAGTTTCATTCATGAATTTGTGAGAGAGTCGCAAAGTCTTCTCAGGTGTGGATTTTATATTTGACTTTGTTCAAAATATACATTTTTTGCGATCATTAATCAGATATTCCGGAAAAACGATCTGAAATGAGAAACAACGGCGTTCAATATGCGTATGCCAGGATTTTATTTCTGGGTTAATGGGTGTGCAGCATTATTATAGTGGCTGTCATTTTTTGAACTGGCAACTGTCCAAAGGGATCAGTTCGATGGAAACAGCTTCCGCGTAATTTTCAATCTTCGATAAAACATTTTCAACAACTTGCTCCAGAACCAAAATGAACTAGAGCTTCAACTGTGATAAGAATAGACGGCATGCAACGGTTTAATTCAGTGTCTGCTCTTTGTTGAGCGAATGGACCTTGAGCGGTCATTGTAACAATGACAGCACACGTGATAACATAACGGCTCTAGAGCCGCATGCGGCTCCGAAACCGAAAAACCGTAACCGATATAAATATTTGGAACCGAATCTCTGATAATGTATATAGTTCAACGTATTATTAATATCGGGTTACTTGAGTTCATATTTATTACATAGAGTCTGTCATAATTTAGCAATCATTAATCATGTTGTACGTCAAACAGATATGTAAACCTTAATGATCAAAAGATTT
The DNA here is from genome assembly GCA_008973525.1 of Stenopsyche tienmushanensis. Lineage (NCBI taxonomy): Eukaryota > Metazoa > Arthropoda > Insecta > Trichoptera > Stenopsychidae > Stenopsyche > Stenopsyche tienmushanensis. The sequence goes on along the minus strand of WACJ01000411.1, from coordinate 8,396 downwards.
TTTCTTGAGACAAAGATCAAAGCATAGGGATAAATTACATACTCCAACTATAGTATCCAGGGCCGTAACAAGGGCGTGGAAAAGCATTACACCTAGTTGCATGAACCAACACTGATTGACTCTGTCCGGTTTATAATATATACTAAGTTTTTCTAATCCCTCTTTTCTTCATTGTTGTGTTTATGTTCAGGTATGCTCATTCGTCATATCAGCGGTCCGAAAAGCGGACCGATTGAGCATACCAACATTTGGTCACTCCGCCGGGCTTTTTACGGCATTATCTATGAACTGTACGAGCACGGAAGCAGCGTCATCTACATTATAATAATATTTTATGTATTGCATATATGATAGCATTAGTTAACTTTAAAAAGATAAATTCTTGCCACGGGAGCTTCATACCTTAGTTACGGTCCTGCTTGTTGCGGCTCTGATAGTATCATCTAAATCTAAGCTCTTATGCATTCGAACAAATCATACTATGAATGGATGTGATCTTCTCCTCAATGCTCGGTTTTACTATGCACATCCGATCCGGAAGCTGTGCATGAATGTTATCTTTGAATGCACATGAATGGGACCAAAAAGATGGACTGACTGATGAGAAATTTGAGATCACACAAAGGAATTTATTCGAAATGCCCGCGCCAAAAATATGCAACAATTTGCGATGGCGAATAAATGCACAACTCAAACATTTACGCTCGGCGGGGTAAATATTTGCCGATGGTTGTATACAGATCGAAATTTCTGCATCCATTAAGACAAACCTGTCAGTAAGCAATCATCCACAATGATATTTTTGATTGCTTAATAATTTCACTAGTATTTTGCTGCAGAGCGTTCCTATGGAAACATAAACAGTAGACATCTAAAGACCGTGTAATATTATTTGGGTTTAATATGCCCTGCCCAATTTTATTAATCGTACAGTCCAAATTTCGGACTAAAATTTTTTTATGTTTATTGGAATGTTTTTTATATATTTCGCCATTTCGAGTCTCCTGTCGGGCTTATGGACGCGGACTGACTGCCGGCGCCTTGGTGATGCTTCTTGTGAGCAGTGGCGTAGCTAGGTAATCAAGGGCCCTGGGGCAAATTAAAAAAAGGGGCCCCACTGCTATGTAAACTGATTAGGTTTTATCAAATAAAAATATGAAATATACAAATACTTTAAAAATGCTGAGCTACTTAACGCTTTCGCACGCGCACATCGTCAATCCCTTCGTCGCTGCAGCACGAGTGCAAATAAACCTCGCTCAACCTAAACCTCGCGCCGGATTTGAATTTTTCTTTTGAAAATTTTATTTTTTTGTATTTTTTTAATAAACTTATAAATTGTTGTTAAAAAAATAAAAATGTTGAGAACAAGTGCTTTCGACTCCCATTGCTCTAATACAGAATGATCGACCTTTCATTGTGTGTATTAGCGATGGTTTAAATAGTTTTATTATTAAAAAATACAATCGTTGAAAATCACTGAAAAGTGTAAAGAATACATTAAAAAACGTGTAGATCGATTTACTTGATGATAAATGTTTCAAAGGCAATGAAAGTTCGGTCTTATCGCTGGAATGTTATCACCAAAAACGATTAGTGAAGTGAAGAGGCAAACACGAGAGAGAATAACTGACTCATTGTGTGTTCTGGCGATGGCTTAAGCACTAATACGTATTCATTAATGTCGTCGGCAATCGGATTCACGAAAACGAGCTAAAATGACGATGCCGCGCGCGAAAGCGTTTTAAGCTCTTTTTTGTGATTGACAACACTGCCAACCTACAGAAAGAATTTAGGGGAATTCCCTAGGCATAACATATGAATTTCTCTCAACTGAGTTATCATGATTAACATGATTGCAACCTGTCAAATTTATTTTGAAAATGAGAGAAATTTCCAAAAGTTCAGTTCGATCGAGATTTCTGGTAAGGATTCGAGGCCCCCCTGAGCTTGAGGGCCCCGGGGCATTGCCCCGCCTAGCCCCTTGGTAGCTACGCCACTGCTTGTGAGCATCCTTCATCCAGTGCTGCCAATGCGCTTTGAACCAAGCATTATCTTAGTATCTTTAATTTTCGATAAAGTTGATTGCCGAAGATATTGACAATTGTTATGATTTTTATACCAGCGAAATAGATGTATCGATCGCACTTCATAGCATCGTTCAACCGCACGGCATAGACCACCGAAGACCGAACGCTTGGCAAGTACATAACAAATCGAAGGTTGCTAGCTTTGTTTACCTTAGCAACCACCAGACCAATATGCGCCAAAATTATGCATCCCTTAATCGTCTCGCAAAACAAATTCTGCGCACAATGGCTCTGCTAATTTAAAAACCTTCTTGGATACACGCCCAATAACTCACCAAAGTTTCATGGCAATCGGATTAATGGTATAGGAATGTATACATAGCAAACAAACATAATTGTAAACATTTTTTTTTCCAGCAAGGAACAATTGATTTCTTTTGTGGCCAACTAAACTTATTTTATTTTTATTTTGGCACATTATGTTTGACCCCTCTGTTTTACTGCTTGCAAGCAATTGTATTCAGCCAAACTAACCTACTTCAATTGCATTCTTCCAATGAGAAAATTCATTACAAATGCCGTTTATTTCAAAATTTGTTATTCAGTTTTGGTTCAAATCTAAATTTGGGAGATCTGGAGTAGTAATATTTCTAGGTTTTTTTTCTGGTTTTCGGAGCTACAATGCTTGATGGACTTGGAAGGAAAAAATTACTACTTTTAAAATTAAGCACAATATAATTTTATGCATTTAAGCCTTTTTTGTGCGGTAATCGCACAAAAAAAAACTATGACTTTCAAGGAAAAAAAGAAAATGCGTTCCATGGATTTCAAAATATTTCTAAAATCTATTTTATTAAATTTAAATTTGAAAAATTTCTTTAAAAAACCCGCATAACTTCGAAATCGCACAAAAAAAGTCGCACAAAAAGAGGTTTGAGTGTAATACGTTATTCTTAATGTTCAACTGAATGAAGGGAAATTTTACAAAAACCACGTTAAAATTCGTGCATGATACTGCTTTTGAAAAAAAATCTCATCACCTCATAAAACTTATATTTCGGCGCCTATATGATACTTTTGATAACATCTATCATTATAAAGAACTACTAATATACTATGTTAAATCAATAGGAAACACAACAAGTACCATGTTTTCAGTATTACAGAACTAATCGAAAAAACGCCTAAAACTAGGCGTCCCACGTAAACGGTGTTAAAAGCATCTGGAGCTAAACCACTATACCAACACTTGGCATTTTATTTCTAGCATATGTCATATTGATTGATCGCCTGACTTTGTAATATTTTTTAATGCTAAAAATTGTTTATCCAACATGCGCATAATTTTCTTCATATCTTCAGGTGTATCCATTAAAAATTATTGATGATTGAGTTCGATTCAACCCTTTGATGATGATCGCATTTCTAGTTGTACATATTAAAATAGCGATCCAGCAAGTGTTGCAGGTTTTCATAACAAACAGTGAAATGTTTTGACGGGAACTGCTTTAATTATAGCCTCAGATACACCGTGTCCAAAAAATAACGATCATATTTACTCGCAATAATACGATTACATTATCTCAAATATTTCGATGTGTTATTCGGCATTTTCGCTGAGATAACTCCTACAGAAATTTCAGACGGTATCGTAAATCATTCATGTTTTGAAATCAACGCTCCCGAGTTTTTTTGTATTTTTCTTACTCTCACAAAAAACAAATAAGTGGTTATTGTCTGAAGTTTATAGATAAGATAGAATAGGCTCAAAATAAAATTCTTCCGCAGTCCAAAAGCTTTTGCTGCATATTGATGAAATTCCGGAATCGTTTCAGAGCGTACTTCAATTTGCCTGTTTTAATATGCCCTGATATCATCAATAAGAGTATTCTATTAAGTAAATGATCATATTTTTGACGAACGTCTGCAAAAATATGCTAAAAAATTAAAAGATGATTGAATATGATGATCTATTGCAGTCTTTGACAAGCAATATAATGCTAAATGCTGCAATATGTTCATATAAAACCAAGATAAATAGTATTCAATTACGACAGCGACACGTGTATCATTGATCTAAATTTTATCCAGCTCACAAACATCGGGCCGATTCAACCGGCATAAGCCCGCAAAAAAATAAAGACAACAATATTTTTGATCGATTGTAGAATTTAAATAACCCACACGATCAATCTTTTTCGGACAACTTCGTTTTGTAATGAGAGGTTGTAATCGTTCTGTAGATTTGTTCGGGTATAGCGTCCGATCGCGAGACACTCATTCGTCATATCGGCGGTCCGAAAAGCAGACCGGTTGGATACACAGACCACTCACAGTCCTTTTTAGGGCTTTTTGCGGCATTTTCAAATTCAAATGCGATATTCAATTTAGGTTTTGCACCTTGCTGTGCATTTTTGTTGAGCGAGTTGGCATGGATCCCGAATAGCGGGACCAATAAACAACTCGATTCAGTGGAGGGGGGGGGGGTCTCCATTTTCTTGTCTCAGATGTAAAGTGATGGACCCATGTTTCATCCTGAATTATTGCTGTGAAACATCGCCAAACACTCGATTGAACCGACGCTGTTTTTGTCCCATTGTGAGCAAACGCGGCACCCATCTTGTGCACAGCTTTCTCATGTTCAAATTTTCAGTCAATATTACGATGTACAGCATTTTTGATATCGCTCGCCGACTTACAGTCGATGGTTATTCAATACTATTTTGTGGATCTTCTTCAACATTTCTGGGGTGGTAACATCATTTAGTCGATCGTTACGCTGTTCGTCTTGGTAGCTCGAACGGCCTCGTTTAAATTCTGCCACCCAACATCTTAATGTTGTCTTAATGTAATGAAGGAGCAGACTCCCCCAGAGTTTTTTCTCAAAGAGGACTTTCTCAAAGTTCTAAGTAAGTAAGTAAAGTAAATAAGTAAGAGTGTTTCTACAGAATCACTAATGATAGATTATAAATGCAGATGAGTTTTTCTTATTACAATAAAAAATAGTTTTGTACAATTTTTTGTTACACGAGTGAAAATGGGCTATGGAATACAAATTACAATATTGCATTGCTTATTTATAACGCCACTATTACATGATTTTATTTGTTCGTTGGTATAATGTTTACTATTTTCTGTTGGTTAAAATAAATCTGCTTTATGATGGCAAATAAATCATTCTAATTTCTCGCTGAAAAGTGGTTGCACAACTGCGCAGTGACGATATTTGTCTCCAGATTTTGAAATATCGCTCCATGCAGACCAAAAATACCCACCCTCGGGTTCTTGCTTGCCCAAAATGTTTGATTTAAAAAAGTATAAATAATATTCCGATGCAAAGCTTAACGATGGGACAAAATAAGCGACCAGCTGTCTGCATTTTATGACACCACAATTTGGCACCTGTCTTGTACATTAACGTTTCCACTGTCAATTCCACCATCCACACCCACAACCTGCAGATTTCGGGCACTGCTGACGAAGGAAGTCCTATTAGTCACGATATTCCAAGAAATTTTTGAAAGATTTGAAATTGTTTGGCAAAATTTCCAAAACGACAAGAAGATGGGGGCCGATAAATTCGAGTGTAGCTTTTGAACAAAACTCAGTACAGTTCGGGTGTCGAATGATTTGTTGTGCTACGAGGGTCATCCAGAAAGTAAAGTTACAACATTTATCCAGGACTGGAAAATGCTTGCATTTAATTAAAAATTACAGAATACTTAACATAATCGCCGTCAAAATAGAAACATTTCTATAATCTTAGCCCCCAGCTTTTTTTTGGATTGTCTGAATTTGGATTCTGGGATGTAGTGACACCCCACGTCTCATCCTCCGTCGCGATTCCAGAGAGTCCAGAAAAGTTTCCCCTTCCTGTGTAAAAAGATAAAAAAATCATGCGCAACGGTTACGACATTTTGACGGTGCTCATATGTGGTTCTGGGAACCCATCTCGCACACAACTTCTTGTAACCAAGTTTTTCTAACACAATATCATCAAGGAGTCTTCGAGAAATGTCAGTAAATTCTTCATGAAGGTCTTCAAGTGTAACACGGTGTTCATTTTGCACTCGTTCTTCAATTTTTTGCACAAATTCGGCAGAAGTCATTGATGGTCTCCCACTCTTTGCCTCGTTGTGAGTATTGTTACATAGCGAGCGGAGGCGTGATGTTGCTGGATGGATGTATGAGAATAGATGGGCGTCGAATAGAAATACTCTCTTCTCTAAATTACTATTTATTCCACACGAGAGAGAAATCGGGCTGCAGGAAGGACGACCTCCCGCAGCCAAGGCTAACCGACGACTCTCCCGACCACTGCCTCCTGCGCGTCACTCCCTAACCGAGAACAGTGCACGCTCAAGAATCGATCGGTCGGTATGCAGGTGCAATGTCTCCGTAGGGCCACAAGAGATGGCGCTGTTAAAATAACACATTGCACCTGAAAAGAGATGGAAGATGTCGCTGTTAACAGCGCTACTACGTGGGGGTGGTAAATCGCACATGCTACGCCAAAATGATACTGAAGCTAATATCCTCATAAAATGATAAAAGTTTTAAAAAATTAAAGTCAAAATGATGCCATAATGAACGCCAGAATACAACTATTAAATGATCCAGATATGTTAGATGACGCTCAATTTATATTGTCAGCTCTCGGTGAGAAAAAGATGGGCGGATCATATCCATCAATAGAAGTAGGCGATCTCCATATGAGATATTTCTAAAAAAAAAGGATGTTTCAAGTGGCGGTTTCCTATCGCCCTTCATAAATGCTTAAATAAAAATAGGATCATTTGAATAGAAATTTTAGACAGGAGTCACTCATTTATTGACCCTATAAAGAGGTAAGACACAGAGTTGTGTCCGAATTCCAGTGATTCAGAAAGAGCTTTCTTAAACGTTGAGCGCCGATGACAGACAGAGACGAAGAGTGTCTTGCACGTTGAATTTGTAGAAAAACAGAGACAGAAAAAGTATCTTGCGTACATCGTACCATATTATAGATTGTTAGCCCCAACTGTATTGTTTATGTTTACTTGAAGAAATTACCGAATATTGTATGCTATCGATAGTATTTATTTATTTATGTACAAACTTCATACACGCTGCGACGTTCCTGGGAGATAAGCGGATTTGTACGGATGATAAGTGGAAGACATACAAATATAGCATCTAATTTTATGATTACATAAATTAGCTCACTGCTCAAAGGGCTAATCGCCTCAATATTCAAATTTTCAAATCTGAGATATCAGACTCTAACTGAATCGAGACGATCGATCAGAAATATTAATTCTTTCCATCTCCCAAGTTCATATAACTGCAAAACAAGTATAACTATGATGGATATTAACATTGATATGAATTTGCAAACGTTTCATCTTTAAAATGTATTAATAGATTGCGCCATTATTTATTTAAGAAATGAAAAAAACCCCTAAGAAACAGACCAACCCACAAGTCATCAATATTCATTAAAATAATTTTAACTGTCTTAGCTCGCTTAAGACCATTCCGGATTAAATGAAAAATATACACTAAGAATATGAAGAACTTTTAGGAATTTTTGCCAGCTAAATATAGTACTTCGCGAACCTGTTCTTCTTCGTTCTAATTTTCTTATTGAGTTGTACATATATTAATGCGAAGGTGTCAGCTTCGTGAACCCAATTAAAATAAGTTAAAATAAAATGGTCGCATTTTTAAGACGAAGAGTATGATTTTCTTCGTATAAATTCATCGAATTTGGATGTTAAGCCCGTAGCAAAACAACAAAGTTGAATCGTCGTACAAAAGCATTGATCCACTAGAGAGTTATTCAAACTAGCACGAATAATAACTGTCACAAAACTAGAATTTACGATATAGTCTATGTGTCCAAATGACGACTGAAATCCATTATGTTCATACCTTGATATTATAATTATATACGCTCAGTCTAGGGAATAAATCATTCATAATTAATAGTAAATGTCTTTCCTCATTTATATCCAGAGATTTTACAACATAATGTAGAACAAACGGTATATTCGTCTGTTTAAAATCTGTCTGCAAAATATAATACTAGGTGAATTAGGACATTCAATGCTGAATGTCTAAATCTTCGTGCATTTAGGATAATATTTGCTAAGCATTAGTATATACACTCAGGCCAAAAAATAAAACAATCCACTTTAAATTCTTTCTGGAAAAAGCCGTGGAGAGAAGTACTCCAGAGACCAAAACATCTCCAGAGGGATGTTTTACCATCAATAGAAGATGAATACCAAAGGACAATAAACATTTGTTGTGATGTTGGTGGAGATGGTTATGATGACATGGATATTCATGACATTCAAGAAATATTGGAAGATCGTACATTGA